>JACXIT010000214.1:1803717-2080359 GCA_014737525.1 Bombus difficillimus
TCGTAAGCATAATAATTCAAGGAAAATTAATAACCCTCGCCATTAACGATAATGAGACAACGAAGGAGAAAAAAGAAAAAAAAAAAAAAAAAAGAAAAAAGAAAGAGCAAGAACAGTCAATATGGCCGAATCCGGAGTTTCAACGATAAGTTGTTGATTACTGCAATAGCGCCGTTGCGTAGTGTGGCACTTTCGGTTCTTAAAAAGCGCGTCTCTGCTCCGAACGCGCCGATAGAGATTTTCGTATTATCTCGCGTATTGACATAGCGTTTACTCGCGACTTATCTTTCCTTCGCGCAGCCTGGTTTCTTTATTACACTTTTATTTCAAAAGTATTTGCAATTACGATACTTCGTCTTAACGTTCCGTTGATTCACGGCGCTTATACGCTTATACGTTTTCACGCGTTTCCATCTTGGAAACTAAAATTCTATCTCGTATCTAAAGGGAGCTTGCTTTCTTCGCTGTTTGTCTCTCGCATGCTTCCGAAGATTCTGCCTTTCGATCGAGTATTTAAGAAATTGACTTTCACCGTTTTCTATAGTGATTTATGACTTTAGTTCGGACGCGGTGTTTCTCGTTTCCCCGCGCGTGTTGGGCCTATTAATGCGTAATTTGTTTTAATGTAAACGCGATAGAGAATCAAAGACTCGCCACGAAAGGATCGTTGAAACACGAGGGATGGTTCAGCTATCTCGAGATAGAGACGTAATAATTAAGACGTATGTATGTATATGTGTGTATATATATATATATATATATATAGGAATTACGGTGATACGAGCAAGCGATAGGACAAAAGCAGCGAATCTAAATTTCCTTTCGACGTTTGATCGGTTTAATCAACGAGTTTCGTATCTTTCGATTTTTGACCCGATCGTCTTTCGACAAATTGGAAAATTCGACGTAAACGCATAATCGGTGATGCTGCGATCCTGACAAAAATGTTAACGCTTCGCGTATTGGTGGAGCGACGCTCGGCGTGCCTGGAATAAAAATTTTATAACTTCTTTAATTTATAGCATAATAAAACGAAACTTGGAAATAAAAGTTGTCTTGTCTCTTTCGAGAATTTTTAGTAGTCTGGCTTTGATGTATACGTAAATTCCATATCGTGTCTTGAACCCTGAGTAACGCAGAACCGTGGTTTAACGTATCGCTCTTGTAATAAATATCTAGGTTCGTGTACGTACCGCGTATCTCGATTATTATTCCACGTATTTCGTCGTCGAAGGATATGTCAATATTGACTTACGGACGAACCTGTCGATAACCATCGGTAATTCACGAATCAAACAAATCGTGTACTGTTATTATTTTCACAATGTAAAGATTTATAAACTAAATCGCGAGGATCGATGGATTTACAAATCGGATCGTCGTTATCGGTCGTATCGTTATTGACGTGGACCGCCGATTTATAACGTAAGCTGTAAGGCTATACCTTGTTGCTTTCCAGATTGAACAAACTATCGCTGGCAAACACAGAAAAAGCTGTTATTTTAGAAAAAAATCTGACGATCGAATAAACACCTACTGTTTTTCTTCAAATATTTTTAATGGGGATTTCGCTAAAAAAAAAAAAAAAAAGAAAAAATATATATATATATATATATCAGGGAAAAATATACCTACATACACCTACTGATAAAGTATAAATTAAACGATTCACGACATTTGGTTAAAGAGAAACGTTCGACGTTACGATAAACGCAGATACAACGACGCGAAAGAGACGTAAATTTGTTTGCGCGATGAATAATTTTCACCGAGTATCGCATCTCGTTCGATTCGATGTAAATTTGAAAAACTCGAGTATCTTCTATCTTCGACGGAGAAACGTATTTGATATTAACGCGTTTAGAGGATTTCTTTTCATTTTCCTTTTTACGAAAGCGTGCATGTTGAAAATTTCCTATTTTCGCACGATAGGTATGCGTACGTATAATCCATATTCGCTGTTGACGCCTTTAACCTAACAAGAGAATCTTCTTTTCGAAAATCGTACGAAAATCGTCGCGAAAGAAAGTTGCCAATCTTTTGGCATTTACAAGTTTCTTTCCTATCGAAGCCACGATTTCGACTCCTCGTCGTTTTAATCGCGATCAACGTTACTCGTTACGCGCTGTATTCTCCGCGATTTGAATTCAATCGTGACAGTAACTTGGCATTCGCGGCGGCAAACACGCAAACGCATAACGATGTAACAATTATCGCAAAATATCATGCGATACGTAGGTACGAGATTACCGAGTTTTATTAGGAATACCGTGCCAAGTATGCAATTAGGTATCGAATTAGAAATAATTAGAGTAACGAATTAAAGTATTAAATATCAAATGTAACGCAATTAATAACGTTCGAGCAAGTTTGAACGCGATTCTATATTATCGTGGCGCAAGAGCACATTTGTCTTCGAAAGTGAAGACATTATTAAGTCGTAGTAACTGCGTGATTGGTACGAAGATGGTCGTTTCGATGGTTCGAACGATGATACGATAGCGATAAATATTCTTAATATTACTATAATCGAGCATCTAACAAAATATAATAAGCATATTTTAAGATATTGATCAATCATAAATAGACTTCAACTTCTTTCGTCTGAAACGAAGTATCAGGAAAACAACTTTAGTATCGAGAAAGAGCGAACCTGTTTGAACATATACTAACGTATAATGTTTAATAAGATTCAGCAGTTTACGCGTTCCGCATCTTTTACACTCGAAATAACTAAAATACATAAGTGGGAACAGTATTAAGCGTAAACGTATCCAAAGTTTTAATTATAGTTTGAACGTACGTACGTAAACTGATTATTTTTCTACGAATAAAGGGTATTCGCTGTGAAACCTAATATAAATAAAATAATAGAAAGTACAAATAGAGAAAATTACGCTTTTCTCCTTGAATATAAAATAGAATCTCTACTCATTATGAGAAACGTTGAATACGAACGCTACTAGATTTTTACGCAACGAATCTCCTTCGATCTCGGTAAGAAGTCGATTAGGAGAGACACAGAAATTACGTTTCATTGACAACAACTGAAATAAACGTACGCAGGTACATTCGGATTTCCGTAGAAGAAAATTGCGTTCGAGGAGCAAGCTAAGCGACCAGGGACAAAAGCAAATGAATGATAAATACGTTTATTCGGTAGCCAGATATGTTTACAAACACAAAGCGTTACAAACATAATTGCGTCTTACGCATGCAGTAGCTTCGAACTAACGTGGCTACCGATCGAGATTTAACACGTTACCTTGTTGTAAACGTGGAATTAGGTTTCTCGAACGGTATTAGCGTCGCTAATTAAACAGCGGAGCGGAATGACCAGTCGACTGGCTCGGTTAACAAACGTATAAAACAGTCACAGGTATATAAATATTCGTAATCTAAAAATAGCCGATAAGAAGCGCGTGTCGGACTACGTTGAAATTCTATCCATCGTTTGGAAAATATGATTGAATCGTCGTGTGCAACGGTTCCGAGACAATTTGCCATTACGAATGGCGTCGGTTGGAAAAGAAACGGGAAGGATGCTCGCCGCGGACCGAAGATTAATCGAGAAACACGGACTTCTGCACGTTCGACGATTCGTATCCCGGGGCACCGGCGATATCTCTGTTTATCGTTTAATCGAAGAACGCATAAGCCGGCCAGTTAACGCGAAACAAATGGCCGACAGCGTTGCTCAACTCGAAAACTGGACCTGTCGATCGGCTAGATTCGAACGATTCCTATCCATCGACATCTTCGCAACGCTTCGGCGACTTTCGACTACGTATTCGAAGAATCTGCGATTAAAGCTCGCGCGTCTATCGAACGAGTCTAATCGTTTGGAAGATGTTATATTAAAGCGGCGAGAATCTCGTATTCCTGGCCACTCGAGGAATAATAAGCCTGTTAACCCTGTTATTCGACTATCAGCAAGCCCACGCTGCCATTGAAAAGAATATTAAACGTATGATACGTAAAATGGCGAAAGAAATAGCTAATCTTAGTCGCATCGGCAACGTCTCGAGATCTGTACTCGACGTCAAACAACTTCATTTCCCGGACAAACGTGGAAACATAAGATTACAAGCGTGGAACAAGCAACGGGTACTCCCTCTATTTTTTCTATCTTACGAAGGATCGCTTTTACCGTAATTATCGTTCCGCAGCTTCTCCGCGAGTGACAGATAGCTTGGAAAATTTCGATGAAACACCAGGGTTTCCAAGATTTGTAAAACAGGCGAATCTTACGAAAGAAATATGAACCGTGTCGTTAAGATAAAACTGATAACACCGACAAGCTGCAAGTCGATTCAGTAGCCGGTCCGAGTAATCGCGATTTTGGAAAATTCGATCGATTAGGAAGTAGACTATTTTTCTAAGAACTGTTTACAAGATAGATCGGTAACATCGGTCGAGTAACGATATTCGCGTTTACTAATAATACATTTACCAATAAGCAGGTTTTTATCGCGATATGCGATAGGATTTGAAAAGTTTGGTTGGAATACGGATTAGCTTACTTGTGAAACGATCGCAAAATTGTATCGAAGGCTGCTACGTAATGCGCTATCGTAGTACCGTATACGGGTACGTAATAATGTAAAAATAACGAAGATAGATATTTTCGTTTGAAATCGAGGGGAATATTTGCGATAACCGATAAAGAGCTTAAACGGCAAGAGTAGTCGACACCTACCGAACGAAGGAAGATCTCCAACCCGTTGTTCCTTCTCATCGATAATTAACGATTAAGTTTGAATCGTTAAAGCTCGTTGCGAACGGGATTGGTAAAAATCGTAAAGGAAAACGATGCAACGCACAGGCGTGTTTCTATTTTACGCGGTCATTTTTCGACATCTTAAAAACAGATAAGAATATTTTCTGGGAAATCGACAATGCACCGTGCACTATGATCGATGATATGGCTTATCAATGGATAACTAATAATTGACAAATGTTTGCGGAAACTTTGTTCGAACTAAAAGACACGCTTATCATCGAAAACTTTTTTTCTCCGTGACTCAGCGACGCGCGTCCTTTTCTTACGCGTACGATCTATTTTTCGACCGTATTTCTAGAAAATTACCGAATCGCTCTTTCGAAAGGAAACTTTTTCGGAAAGAAACGAGGATATCGTTTAGAATAGAATTTTCGGGAATCTTTGGCATAAAAAACGATTTTTGGATAATTTTCAAGATTCTCCGAGTTCCGATCGGCGAAATCGCGAGGTTTGTTCGAGCTTGTTTTGTTAAACTTTTCGAGAATTTATTATCGAATGTAAATTTCCCGTTCTAACGATGATCGTAAAGTTTATCATGGTCGAGACAGACGCGAAATTTTTAGCGCGCGCAACATCACTGCAAATGTCACTTTTCCTCGCGCGCAAACGATTCGATCGTTCTTGTTTGATTTTCGATCTTTTAACGCGTATAGCAACGCCTATTTGTCAAGTAGCCGGCTCATAGGTTGCGTTTAACGTTACAGTTTGTTTGTTTAACGATACGACGGGATATAACATTATTCTCCATATATAGAATTATATTCTTTGAAATATTTTCAAGCTTGGTTTATTTACTTTTCTAGGAAAGCGAGTAGCGCTCGCCCTTTCTGTCAAGTTACTTTTGATTTGTCATCAAAATTATCTTTAGAAAATCGGTTGGCTTAATCGCGACAATTGATATTTCAACGTTTATCGGACGATTTATCAAATATTTGATTTGACAATTTTTGAAAACAGTATCGTTCGAAGGATACAAATATCCTAGATTTGCCGCAGCGTTCCTTGCGCTTGCGGTTCGACCCGATAAACACCGAACGAAACGCAAAAGATATCGTTTCGTTAAGCTCATCGGCGGCATTAATTTCGGATATTTATCGTTTCGGTACTTTAGCATTTTCTTATCAGTTACAGTTGCACGCGCACAAGCACGCAAACACGCGTTTCCACAAGTTCTAATATTAAATTATTACCGTTTCTCGAACGCGCCGTTACGTTTTACGTTCGAACAGATCCGAATCGTTGCAACGAATTTTGAATCTTTCTCATCGAGTTACCGATAAGTCGCTTTTTCGTCAAATTCTTTCTCCATATTTTCGACAAGTTGAAACGTTTGAAATCGCGAACGCTTATAGATGGATTAGTTTCTGATTAATTTTTTGCAGAACGTCGGAGGAGAAATCCGGTTTCGCGTGGTCGTTCCGTCAAATTCCTGGCGATATCCACCCACAGTTTAGCATTACAAATACCGGAACCTGGCGAAAGACAAAAAATACGAGGATCCAGCAAACCCTATCATCGCGCCATTCACCGGTGCGCTTCTTATCTGCGTTTCTTTTCGGACTGCGTGCCGCGAGAGATTCACGAGGGTTCCGTGAAATTTCACGCGAACAATTCCTTTTTTCTTCCCCTTTTCTCCTTCTTTCTCTCTCTTTCTCTTTCTCTCTCTCTCTCTCTCTCTCTTTCTCTCTCTCTCTCTCTCTCTCTCTCTCTCTCTCTTCGGTCGTGCAGGATTCGATCTCAAAGGAATTTCACCACTTCGGATACGTCCGTGCTAATCAATTAACCGGTCGACTTTATCGAAAAAATTGCCGCGGAGACTCTATCCGCCGGCCAGCGACTATAGTTTCTAACTCTTTTAGTTGTATGTTAATTGCAACGGTTCGTCGAATATTTCGCGCCGATGTGACGAACGTGTCCGATAGATCGTGGAAATTCACGATTGAACGTCGAATAATCGAACAATTCTGTAGACGATAGATCAAGCTTATTGCTCGTATTTATACTTGTATATGTAACACTGTTAATTCTAATTAGATAGAAAACAGAAGAAAGAAAAAATCTGCGAATAAGACGTTGGAGTAAAATAATATCTTCGATCAATGGTATAACGTATTATTTGCGACAAGCGAAGGCGACTCACGACAATTACGAATGTTCTTGTTGCAGGATTAGAAAAGTGGAGAGATCCATAAATAACACTGGAAATAGATATTCCACGCAAGTATGCGTTATATACGTGTACGTATATGTAGACGCATACGAAGATGTAGATGTTTATAATCGAAATGGTATCTATGGTAGGTATATGTAATTACGTATAGTATCTGAATAAACGTCAACGTTAATTTTTCATAAGCATTCGCACGTTTTTAGTATAATTGGAAAGGAAGGAAATGTAAATATGTCATGATAGACTCGATCGTTTTAGCGATAGAGAAATTACTACGTTCTATGGCAGATTGGCAATTAAAATTGATCGTTTTTTCCGGTTAGTAGGTTAGAAATTTGTTAAAAAAGTGTATAAAGAAAGTGTATCTGGTAGAGTTGGTTGTACAGTTGAGAGGACAAACGTTCGACGGAATATCATACGCTCGGTACACCAATTACTATTACTACCGATTACTCGCAAAGTATATCGTGAAAACGAATAGTAGCGCGTTGAAAGAAATCGCGTATGTTAAAACATCGTAGAAACGTGTCGCGTCTATACGCTCGCGTCGACCACGCGAATGATTAAACGGTTAAATCATGGTTTCAAAGGGCCTGACACCGTCGCAGCTAAACAGTTAATTTCACGCTAAAATCCTCATCGCCTTCTAATTCTATTAAACCTGATAGAAACCTTTAAAAAGCTGCGCAGTCCGCGTTATCGCGTTACAGAATCCCGTATCGCTTTCCTCGTTTTCAGCAAAAACTGTTTACTACTTCGAAGAAAAGTAATTCGGTTTATCGCGGCAAGCGATAGGTAGCGAGGTTCGAGAAAAGCGATCGAAACATGTTAACGAACGTGCCGAATCGATCGCCGTTTAACGCTCGAGGAATCGTCGATACGAGAAATATAAACAATCGTGGTTTGAAGAAATCGTGGACAAAGTATTACCTAGAAAGCATAAACCAAGTATTGTTTACAGCATCAGCGGATTCGCCAATATATACAGCGTTAATACGTACGATTTTCCGCTATTTCAAGCGTTTGTTAAGATATTCGGTTCAGTTGTGATAAGATATAGCCACGTTGAAAAAGATTTAGTAACGGATTATGCTCTGTACATTTTATTTCTTAATTTATGTTCACGATTTAGTTCCACTATTATGTATCTAGGTTGGTTTTGCTTTCTTTTTCTCTTACATTATTACATCCGCGGTAATAAATATTATCGCCATAATTCAGCGGAATCTTTATTTATACCCCAACAATATACGTGCAATTTCACTCGATTTGACCGAACACGAACGGCGTATTTATTGGAAAGAGTAGAAAATTATTTGTAATCTTAAAGATTACCGCTACTAGATATTCGTCGAGTTTTAAAACTAACATTCGCCCAACAAAGTCTCTGCTACGACCCGTTACCCAAACTTTCCCTCCAGCTACGATTCACGTTTCGTTCACCGGTCCGTCTGTCGTTCGCTTACTCGCTATTTATATTTCCATGTTGCGAAGAAAAAAAAAAGGACGGTAGATGAAAAAATTGGCGTAATTACGCTTCATAAAGAGGAGAAACCGCTGTGAGAAATCCGTAAAATCATCGACTTACGTAGTTGTTCCGTATAATACGAGAAGGCGAAAAGTATTCAGCTCGAGCGGAAAGAATGAAAAGTTTACTTGCAAAAAGTAAATAACGACCACTTGGCAATTACTTTCAAGAGTACGATCAAATTGAAGACACTAATTTCGATGAAATTCCGTGTAACTTGTGACAAATAACTTTCTATTAACCGACAGAAGAAAAACTACTTGAAAACTCGTCCAAAACAATTGGTGAAACTTTACTGCGACGTGTTTCTTTTAATTGAAACGAATTTAATAGTCAACGTTAAATAAGATAAAACTTTATCTTGTAAAAAATTATTTTAGTAACTTACTTGGGAAATTTATCGTTTTACGTACAAGCCGAATCGATTAATTCCACTTTTTTTCTTTTTTTCTTTTTTTCTTTAACTTTCTAAATTTCATTAAACGGACGAAACGAAGATCAAACGAATGTTCAGCTGCGAAGGAAAAAAATATCACGTTTCCAGCAGTCGATTTGGTGCAACTTGGGAAAAGCGTTCGCTATGGTTGCCGAACGGCTCGTATAAATACGCGGTATCTGTTAAGACTGATCGAGAAATTACGAGTTACTCGAATCTTCAAATTCCTACTTTTATCGGCCGGTGAGAATTTTCCGAGTCGGAGAACAATTTCATTTGTTTTCGCTAATATCTTTCGCCAATATGACGGACGTTACGCGCGAACTGGAGCTCCTCGTGAACGTAAAAAAAAAAAAAAAAAAAAAATTGCCGCCGACAGATTCGAGGCTACCTTTAAATTTCGCCGAATTCAAAGAGAACGCGAAACAACGTAACAACGTCACCGAGTTGATTAACAATTTTGCGGATTCTGCGAAATCACAACGAACTTGGTGGCCTCGTTTCTAATTAGAAAATACAAGACACAGCCAAGTACCTGACTATCGTCTGTGAACTACTTTCGTATTAAAATATTCCATATACGAAGAAATTACCATGTACGAAGAATTTCGTATTGCGAAACGTTCGATATCTTTTTCTCTTGTAAAAACGTACGATTTTGTCGATAAATATGATATCTATGTCGAGGATGTCGAGTAACGAAACAAGGGAGGTGGAAAAAAAAAAGAAAAAAAAAAAGAAGAAGAAGTTGAACCGGTGAACAAAGAAAGGAGTCGACTTACTCGATTATCAGAAGGACACATTTAACCTCCACTGTTTGACACCGGTGTTAAGAAGTACGCGCGAATGTTATTTTTGCTGCCTACGTCTCTATTACGATAAACCTTACTTTAACTCTATGATAGCGTTTATGTTTCAACGATGATGATTCTTTTACGTTTGTCCGAGGCCTAAGAAACTATTTATCGACGAGTATCGGTTGGTTGGTTGGATGGAACGAGCATTCGAGACGAAATTCAAGAAACGAGCAACCTATCGCGCCAAACGAGGGACCACGAATACTGGTTTCGTTTCCTTCGCGGGATAATTCCTCGATCGTCCTGGCGCCACTGTACGCACTGTTCGTTAAAGAAATTACGCTTCGATATGTAGGAATTTAAGAGAGAAACGAGAATCGCAGGCACGGAACGTTGCTGAAACGCTTGAAACGAGTTCAACGTCGACCTACAGCACGCGCGAACACAAGTGACAAGTGGCCTTAGCGTTCGTCGCGTTTTCGTGCGGGTCATCGCACTCGAGAAACGAGAAACCAGTCCTCGATGTTTCGCGTTTCCCAGTTGAAAAGGAACGCGATCGACGAACTGCTGCTTCTAGTCGAGCACTGGCGTTTCGGGGAAACGGGAAACAAGGAACCTGGCAGTTTGCCCCTTTCGATCTTCGCCTGGAATCCAAGCGCGTGAAAAATAACGATCTTCTTTCTGTTCGTTCGTTGCGAACGAACCACGAAGGTGGATCAAACCGATGCCATTAGGAACGAGATCGGCAGGGTATCTTTCGCGCACTTTGAGCACAAACGGAGAGGATAGGATTCGAAGCGGTTGGTCGCGCCGCTACGAGTCCGACGGACAGCTACCGTGAATCGAGTTTCGATGACACTCGCGGCTGATCTCTTGGCGCGACGCGCCACCACGCCGACGGCCACCGTTGCATCACCTTTCTTTCCAACCAGTTTTAATCGCTTATTTCCTGTAAAAGTGGCTCGAGTGCACCAAAATGTCGTCGAAGCTCGTTCGTTACGCTGAATCTAAGAGTACGGAATAATCAACGATAGCGCATCGAGCGATAACCAACAACCAAACCAACCAACAACCAACTAATTAACAACTAACGACTAATATGGTGGATAATTGTTACGAATTGTCGTGTTCCAGTTGTCCAATCACGATAAATCGTGCTTTAGGGCCTAAACGTCCCAACTCTTCTCTACCATCTCTACTATCGGACGATACTCTCTACCATCGTTTGTTATTGTTTGCCCACCTTGGCATTTAATGTTACTTCTACGTATTACGTTCTTTCTGCGAGTTGACAGATATTAGATAACCCGGCTTCTCGTTGCATTATCACATTATCGATATTTCGTCGTAGTTAGATCGGCGGCCGTGTAGAATTCGATGCTGCTCGAAGGAGAATTCACCGAAGCTCCGCCAACAACTTTTGTGACGTGAAATGGGCGACATGTCCCAAGCCCGATGTAAAATTCAATACCTGATGGTGAGCGTTTTGCTTATCTCGTTAGAAGATCTTTTAGAAAGTTGTGGATATCGAACTAGTCGTCTTAGATCAGGACAGACGATAGAAGAACGACGAAAAGATGCTCGAAAGTCATCACGACGAAATAACGATCCGCGCAACGTCGTCGTAGATGCATCCTTCGCACCGTAGAAGCGGAAGGGTTCGCTCTCGCGAACAAATAATAATAATAATTATTATTATTATTTAGAAACGGACGTTCGTCCGCGGTCGAAGGAGAAGCGAAGAGAGTCACTCACGGTGTTGCGTATCAACGGAAACGGAAGGTAACGTCGATGCGATCCAACGAGAAACGATACGTAGCTCTAGGTCCGGAGGATCGACGGATTACATGGAATTTCCTCGATCGGCATAGAACTCTGACACCGTTTCTCGATCTCTAACGTTTCAAAGGGTCTAGGTGAATTTTAATCGCATCACGTGGCATCCAAACCGTCGCCGCTTCTCCGCAGAACACGATCTCTCATCCAGCATCCTTCGTCGTTCTCGTTACACCGTGACGCGTTCGCCCGCCTAACCGTCAACGACCGTTTTCACAATCGGTCGATACGTTCGTTGAATTCGATTCACTGTTTCGCGACGGCTATCGACGTACGGTGAAATAACAGTGGAAAAAACGGCTCGACACAAGTTACTCGACAGCGGCAAGGTAACAACGGGCTAACGACCCTTTCTCGCCTAATCTAACGCACAAGAGCACTGGAGAGAGAGAGAGAGAGAGAGAGAGAGAGGGGGTGTACGTGTACGTGACGGCGCGCGTGTGTGCGTGCGTGCGCGCGGCCGCGCGAACGCGCTATTTTCCTAGATCCGGATTCGTACGTATCGCGCTCGATGATATTCACTTACGGGTCTGGTTCACGTTTCGTACGGCATTGATCAGCAGAGGGCCCTGGACAAGATCCTCCTCGAGGTGGGCACGGCTTGGTCGAGCTTGCTTTCTCCGTGACATTCCTTCTAGCCTGTTGATTGCTTTTGGATTGTTGGCGACCGCGGTGATCCAGTTTGTCGTGGAACGAATCGCGCGACTAATATCTCGCTGAGACCGGCCGACACGCGATCGGTCCGCGCCGCGGCGAGGACCGCGTCGATTCCGCACTCGACGATTCCGGTCGCAGGTCGATCGAATCACTGCTGTACTTCACCATCGACACTGTCAGGGAGCCACACCTCCCCTCGCGCGCTAATCCACTTCCTGAACGATCCCATGCGGAAAGAACCGGCGACGTTTCAACTCGGCCAGTAATAACACACTCGAGCCATCCCGGAAAGCTCTCGCGGCACTCGTCGAGTTTCTCGTAGACGGCACGTGGCGCGCGCGACCAACTCCTCTTTTCTCTTCCACTGACGACCACGATACACGTCGTACCGTGTTTCCTATTTTCTCACACACTCGACTCTTTTTTTCTACCCGTGGATCAGCTACGACACAGACCGGTGTGCGCACGTGTACCACCGAGAGAGCGAGAGACTCTGTCCGTCTGTCCACGCGGGACACCGCGTGCGTGCTTACACGTTCGTTCGTGCTTGGCTACGTAGTTGCTTGGCTTCGTGCGTGCGTGCGTGCGTGCGTGCGTGCGTGCGTGCGTGCGTCCGTGCGTGTGTCCGTGCGTCCGTGCGTCCGTGCGTCCGTGCGTCCGTGCGTCCGTGCGTCCGTGCGTCCGTGCGTCCGTGAGTGCGTCCGTGAGTGCGTCCGTGAGTGCGTCCGTGAGTGCGTCCGTGAGTGCGTCCGTGAGTGCGTGCGTGAGTGCGTGAGTGCGTGCGTGCGTGCGTGCGTTCGTTCGTTCGTTCGTGCGTGCGTACGTGGCTACGTACGTGCGCGAACCTGTGTATATGTGTGTTTATGGTTGTATATCTCGCGCGAAATCCGCAGCTCTGGTGCCTCGAGTCGGCCGGACGACGGACGGACCAGCTCTGGGCCTGACGTCGCGGCGCCCCTCTCCTGCGCTGCCCGTCGTCCCATGGTGGGGACGGAGGGGAGAGGCCTGCGCGCGCTTTCCTCCCCGCCGCTCGGCAAACCGGCGCTCCCACCATCGGTCGCGGGCTCCCTCCAACGCGACCCACGCTCGCCAGGGGTGGGATCAAGTTCAATGTGTACTCGTGAATCTGAATCAATTCGATAAGTACAGTGGTCGAAAAAAAGTATTCGTACACCGTGAAGCGTTCGACTTCCGTTGCTATTCAACTTACGTGTGTGATGGTAAATTAATCGCTTCTTGCCGAGCCAACGTGGGAACTCGACGCAGGCTGCGCGGCCTACGGGGACACAGCGTTTAACTATGAAATACTAATTCCGAAAGTTCCTCGCGCGACTATCCGCGCCGAGGATCGCGCTCGCTGTTTCGCGGAATCCGCTTAATTTTATGCCGTGCATGCGCGTATTTGTTTCGTCGATTTCGTTCGCGTCTCTTCCTCGCTGCCGCCATTTCTTCCTTCGGATTAACCGTTATTACGGGCATAACGAGCGTTCGTCGAACGGACGTCCGAAAGGGAAGGGAAATCACGGTGAGAAATCTACGAGATTATCGAGAGCACCGTAGGTAGAGACGGTGCCGGCTAGCCTCGCCGTTTCGCCGCATCGCGAGCAAGAACGAAACGCGTACCCGTGCGCTGGAACCGTGCGTAAGAAAAAGATTCACGTTCGTTAGGATACGAATAATAACTTGCTCGCGATCCTCTCGCCGTCGAAGCGTCGTTCCAGCTAATCGGTAAAACCGGCGTGAAATACGCCTCTGAAATGCAGTCTCGTTCACAGACTCTGAACGATTTTCTCGTCATCGTTCCGTCCTACGCTCCCTCTCTTCTCGCACTCTTGCCCGCCGTCGAACTAACTTTTATCCATCTATACGTACCGTACGTCTCGTTGGATCTTCGTCGCGGTCGCTTCGCCTCCTCGTTTCCCTCTTACGAAAGAAAATTCCACCGTGTTACTCGCGAACGAATCGCTTTAACGCGACGATTCGTTTACGTCTATCGTTATATATTCTCGGATCGGTTACCAACGGCAACTTACAGGCTCGTTGTCCACCAACCCTATCGATCCCCTCCGATCGCGTACGATCGAACGATAGAATCGTTCGTGTACGGTCATCGCACGTCCATAGTTTTGGCTGAGCGTAGCAGCCGGTCGAAGGAAAAGCGAAAATTTCCGCGTGACGGGTCCGGATGATTTTCTGCTCGAGCCTCGGCCGTGTTTCTGTGACTCCCCACTCGAGCCAGGTCTCGACAGGTTCCCCTTCCGGCGGCGCGTCTTCGCCCCACCATGCGGCAGGTTGCGCGAGGCGTGGCCTGCGTCGCAAGCCGCTCCGCCCCCTTATGCATTATTATAGCCAGCCACTCGTGTCTCTATGATTTTATATGCCGCGTGAATATTCCACTCTACGGTTTCCCCACCGCGCGTGCCGCGCTCGCCGATTGTATTCTCGTCGCGCTGACGCGGTTTTTATAGCAACGCCGGGCAAACGCTACGCGATCGTACCGACGTCCTCGGCGTCGTCGGTCTTTCCGCGATCCGCTTCGCGTTCCGCATTATCGGACGCGGACGGAGCTTATCGATGTTTCTCGCCGGTGTTTCGCCGTAGCCGTTTTCCACTCCTTCGGCGCCGGGAAACCTTAGCCTTGGAAATTTTAACTCTTTCGTCCGCAACCCGTTTTCCCGCGGACGCGTCCGACGTTCCCCAACGCGAGAATCGTTTTAACGCATAGGTAATTTCAAATCGGCGCGAAAAACGAAACAAGAAAAAAAAAAAAAAAAAAAAAAAAAAAAAATTCTTTTCTATGAACGCGATAGACTCGATCGCTCTCTTCCCAACGATTCTTTCTCTTTACCAACTCTTCGATATAAAAGTAACATGGATAGAATCTGGAGCTCGTTCGTCCCTCCGAAAAGCTGCATTACTCGGAAACGTTTGAAACGAGAGGGTAAGAGCAAACTAAGAAGACGAATCATACTTTCGTCGACTTTTCTACTTTTCGCTCGGCTAATATCCATCGATGGCGAAGAAACGTTCGGATCGCCACTGGTTCGATCGTAGCGAGCTCCGAAAGAAGAAGAAATTCCAGCCAAGTTTCGTCCATGACATTCGTAACGTTCGCGCGGTTTAGCCAGCAGAGTACGTTCGGTTTCGTCTAAAACTCGAAAGAAGATCGTTTGGTAGATTTTTTTCCGCGTATCCGACGCGGCGGACAAATTTATTCCATTCGCTTAATTACGGCAACTTTTGTTTTCCAGAAGGAACAGAGCGCGCGCCTTGCGGAGAATCGACAAACGTCTCCTTCGAATCTGTATTTTCGACAATAGGATCCGGGGGTACGTTCGACCCTTAACGTTCGATCCCGAAAAGGCTGTCCGCCGGCTGACTCGCCCCTTCCAGCGACGCGGCAGAGCCCGTTCCGGCCTCGTCTTTAAGGTGTCAGCGCGCTTTAATCTTCGAGAGCTCCCTTTTACCCGGCTGTTCCGCTTTGAAGCGGCCGGTTATACTCTATCGTGCGATGCCGGAGGGAGAGAACAGGTGGATCGTAGGAGTATCGACGATTCGACGGACAGGGACGGTATGGGGTAAGAGGAGAAGGTCCAAGGTTCAGGTGCTGCCAAAGATCCGCCGTCGTTGCGTGCACTTTTATCGCAGAAAGGATTACCTTTTCTCTCTCTCTCTCTTTCTCGATTTCTCTTTTCTTCCGTGTTGCGCTTTAAAGCTGGAGCGTGCGGTGGCGATGGCAGGCTCTTGGTTCGCGATCGAACAACCGGCGTTTCTTTGGCGGTTTGCGCTTTTGTACCATGCAGCTTCTTTGCGGCGACGATTGCTTCGAGATGTTGGAGGCGCTGGTTTCGCAGCTCGATGCTACATATTCGGTTTTCTTCGACTCGGCATTCCGCGTTTTATCAACCGATTCGTCGCGTCTCGTTTCGTTATTCGTTTATCCGTATATCTTTTCCGTCGAAAAGTTCCAAGGATCAACTTTATGATATCCTGCTATAAATCGTGTTTAAATTTTTATATACTCGTTCTTAGATTCTCGGTGTATCGTAACGTAGATACCTGTATTCATGGATATAGCAGAACGTAACAAGTTAGATTTTCCTTAAACCGTTCTTCCACCCTTTCGTTCGCTCTTTCTTTTTATTCAAGTTTCTTTACGATCTAAAGCGGGATACGACTTTTAGCCTAATTGCGTGACTCGACCTTTCGGTACGGTAAGTAGGTAATTTCACGCTATAGCGTCTAGTACCGTAGCGTTTGTCTGTCTTCTCTTACTTCGCTGTATAACGTATTCTATATTATCGCATCGCTCCGACACGTATCGTGCTTCGACGCGACGTACCATAATTTATCACGTTATGCCACATTCTATACGTCGAGCTACTACGTTAGATTTCATATTGCATCGTGTTACGATAGCCGATAAAATTGATATATTTCTATTATTAGAAACGAGAAACATTACGTACAATACTGTTTTAACATCCATATACAGCGTGCCACGTTACGACACGTGGTTCCTCTTACCACGTCGTTCCATATCTTTTCCTTGCGTAGACACTGCCTTCTCTGTTCGTTAACCGAGTACTTTCTTTCATCGATAGTTACTCGTTTTACTCGCGAATCGGCTTCCTTCTTTTTCCAACGTTACAAGTTTACTACTAACAACCTGTTAAACATAGATGCGTTTTTGTCGCTTCTATTTTCCGAAACTTTTGTCACCAAGCTTTTCTCGCTCTTCGCAACGTTCTTAATTCTTAATGTTAATAATAACGTTCGGAAAATACTTAGCGTACCGAAGAACGATCGTTTTACCTTTTCACGGAAAGCAAGCTTCTCGAGCGCAATTCTTACTCGGAGCTGGAAAGAGGAGCAGCGAGAACCATCGGGCCGGTTCGCGAAACACGCATTTTCCTGGCATACAAATGCCGCCGGCGTATTTGCATGCGCATTGTGAGACGTAAAATTCAGGTGCGGACGCGCGCGCGCGCGCTAAACGAACAACAAACACACCCCGGTGAAACACAGTTAAAGCATTAACACTGCGGGGCAAAGTCCCTTCTTTTGTCTGGAATTATTTTACGACCCGTAATTTTTGCGCAACCATCGGCTAACCCGTAGCTCACAGGTAAAATAGAGAAAAGGGTGGGTGGCTGGACAGGCGCCGGCGCCAGGTTTTGACACCTGCGGTGGTGAATTTTTACCCTCGCCTACCTGTTCCACTCGTCTCTCCCAAACACCGTCCCGAATCTTTCAATCGGTCCCCCTTTAACGCGTCCCCCTTACCCGTCGCGATAAATAATTTTTACGCGCCATCGGAAGTTTTCTTGCCTTTGTGGCTGGCATCCTATGCCTTGTGCAGGGATAAAAGCTTGCTTCGCTCGGGTTCCGCGCGTATCTCGATGATAGTTGGCTTGCGTCGTCTTTGTCTTCCGAGAGATTCAGTCGTTGGTTCCTTCGACGTTTCGCGTATTTCCCGTTCAGACGGAAACTGGCGAAACTTGTAGTCACTTGGAATCGATAACGTGTCTATCCTGACCGTCGCGTTGCTTTTTTCAGGCACACGGTATCTCGTTATTCGGACGGCTAGAAATTGCACGATACCTAGACGAGGTAACAAAACGAACCAATTAAAATATTCCCGTGAATGACCTGGGAACACGGATGGATATTAAACACCTTGCGTCGTAATTTCTACGAGCGGTCGTTCCTTTCGCAAACGCGTGCATTTCGCCCTATCGTTTTACACAAACAATCCGAATGAAACGCGTTCCCGCTCTATCTATTCCTCTTTCTAGCATTCGAGCAGATGAAATTTGTAATACAACGGCGCGCGAGTTTTTGTTTTACCTTTTCCGAACGTTTCAGCAAGTTGTCGAAGGGTTAAAGGACCGCAGAAAATCCGCTGCAGCAGGTGGCAGAGGTCTCTCTGCCTACGGTGTTAACGCCCCCGCTGCAAATCGACGTCGTTTAGATTGCGCTGCGTTCAATTAGGCTGCCGGATAAAGAGTCGTGCTTTCACCGACAACCTCCTCTTCTCTCCTCCCTTCTTTCTCCGTTTTCGGTTGTTGGTTCGCCTCCGCGCCACATTTTCTTTTACAAAAGAAATCACCGATTCGTCCGCTTCCAGGAACGATATCGGCGTCCATATTTTTACTCGTAGTTCATCGGCCATCTGTATATATAAAACTTGCTTCTACTACGGAGATTTATTCGTCCTCTTAGTTTATCGATTCGAAAGTATCTTTTTTTTTTTTCTTTTTTTTTTTTTTACAGCCAACGTACCAATATCAGATACGGTGTTGCGACAAACGACAAATACACTCGCATATGCAACGGAGCGATCGCGATAATAATATCGAAAGTGGAGCGTAATCGATTAGAATTACCCTCCGTACGAGGAACGAGAGGCTGATCGAACGTTCCGTAAGAGAGGAAAAGACGAATCAACTTATGGTCCTTGCTTTATTTTCGTCGAAGCAAGTATGGAAAATTCGGGACAAAAGCGCGACATTCTTTAAATAAATATAAATCTGCCTCGAAGTTTCCGATTTAATCTAGATTTGATAAATTACTTCATCCGACTTTCCATTTAAACTATATACCGCAGAAACTCGCGACCGGAGTCCGGCACTCGGCTACCTATAAAAGTTCCATCATTTAACCGAACGAGATTGGCACGAATAACTCGGCTGTCGCGAGAACAACCAGCCAGCGACAACTAATTTCGAGCGTCAGTCAATCGTAGAAACAAACAAACCCGTGGAAGGAAGAGAGCGGCAAGGGGGACGAGTAGCAAGTAGGAACGGGCAACGGCGTGGCAGTAGCCCCGGTGGAGGAGCATCGAACGACGAACAAAAGACAAAACGCCGCTTCACAGTGGTCCGAGAGGCGAATAAATTAGCCTGGTTTCTGCGAGGCCGCAGCCTGGCTGTTGCTTGCGTTGGCCGGCACGGCGTACAGTCGAGGGTCCGGTAGCCAGGGGACCCGTTGGGTTCGCGACGCCGCGCCGCGCCTATGGCGTTACAGCGGGTCCGAGTCTCACGGCCGAGAGTCCCTTGAATTCCGAATTGGTCGAAACCGGCGAACTGGAAGAACCGGGAGCGCGAGAGAGGATCACGGTGGGTTTATGGTGGCCGTTCGTTCTCCCTTTGCTAAAAGAATAGATATGACATGACGTATTCATGAGGATGGCGCGGGTTTGTCAGGCAGATGGCGCAGCGATAGCGGCGGCTGCGGCACGGCATCGGAACCTCCGAGACGAAAAACACGAAATAGTTGTGGCTCGCTCGAGGCGAGACCGGACCTGTTTTCTATCACCTTTCTTCGCGTCTTCGGGGCCTCGCCCCCTCCGCCTTCCAATAAAATCCGATTTGACGTCAATTTATCTACGGATATTTCAGCGACCGCGGCGGCCCCCTTTTCTTCTTCTTCCTCCTCCTCCACCACCACCACCTCCTTCTCCTCCTCTCCACGTTGCACAACTCTCGCTCGCAGCGTCGCGCATGAATTTCGCCTCGCAACCGGCTTCTTCCACCGGCATCCGCTCTTTTTGCCAGCGACTTACGTCGCTAATAAGATCGTGCGGTTACCGATCTGGATCGTTAGGGACCGAGATATTGAGAATCGGATTTATCGGTGGTGTTTCTTCTTCGCCACGGGCAAATCGTTGCCTGTCAGCCGAACAACGTTACAGTTGCTTCCCGCTAGTAATTTTCCGTTCTACAAATTGCTCGTCGGGTCTCTGTTCCAGCTTATATAACGTCCAAGGGATATATTAGTGTAATTAATAATGCTGCGATTTCGTTTTCAAATATCAGCCTACAAGTTAATCGGGTAAGATCGAACGAAATTGAAAGCCAACGTCGGCTAAACCGGTTTCGTTGTGCAAATTTTTGTTAAAAATGGTTGCTGCAAAATGAGACGGTAGACGGTTGGCCGGCCCGTGTCTCCGAGTCTTCCGAGTATTCCGGAGTACCGGGCTACGTCAGATCGCTTTCTTACGCGGCTTCCAGCTCCGCCGCTCTTCTTCTTCGCCTCCTTCTTCGTTCTTTCTCGCGCACTTTGACTTTTTTGTCCACGAAGGTCGCTGCGAGAATACCTGCCGCTTCTTTTGCCTCGTTCCGTCGGCCGAGTATCGCGACGTCGCGCGATTCCTGGTTACGCGGTGAACTGAAACGTTACCTTGATTTTTCACAACGATCACCTAGTTAGTATTCTTCCCTTCCTCGTATCCGTATTTATATCCGGTATTTTTCGCGTCCGCGTTTCCTGTCCGTTATGATCCAGACGACTTTTATAGCAAGTACCGGATACGATCGAACGATGACACCTTTCTTGTGCGATTTCTGGTACTCTGTTCGTCTGTTATATATCGTTCCCGTTCTTATCGTTGTTACAGCTTCAAATCCTATATCGTGTGATACGAGCTACGCGCAAACTGACTCACCGCACGAAGATTTGATCAGCGAATAACGAAACGCGTCGATCGTGTAATCCACGAGATCCAACCTAACCTTCGTTCGATTCTTCTCATCCCCCCGTTGGGTTTCGATATTTCCCGAACGCTGGTCCGCCAATATCCCACCCTGTTTCTCTGCCAATAACAATAATAATGCCCGACGGGGTTCGCGATGGCGCGGCGGCGGCGGCGGCGACGGCGACGCGACAGGAGGCAGGGACGCGGCCAAGGCCGGCAGAAAGGGGCTCGGGTCGGCCGATCGCGGATCTCGGTCGCATAAATTTGTTTTAATTGCCAGCGACGTTACATTTTGCTTTAATTATGCCGTATTATCTGGGAGGTAAATTAGGTAGGCCCGGCTCTCGGTCCATCTCCTCCTACCCTCTCGTTTCCCCATCCCTTGCCAGGGCCCTTGTCCTCTGTCTCGGGGACAGCTCCGCTTCTAGCGACGGGCATTCGATTCTTCCTGTTGCTGCTTCGTCCCGTGCAATCCCGTTCTATTTCACTTTCTGCTGTATCTCGAAAAATCCGCCGACCCTCACCTATAACAATAGTGTGCGTATATAGATATAGATGGTAGAACGCTGTAACGACAAAGATCTATATTCTCCTATCTGTTCGTAGTCCGGTTACGATTCTCACGTTTGAAATACGACGACGCGCTGTTCGTAAACGTAAACGTAAACGTAAACGTAAACGTAAACGTAAACGTTCATAAAACGGCCAAGACGACACACCTTTGCCATCCATCGCGATTAAAGAGAAGTTTTCCTCTCGGAATTCGTTTGACTCCGTATTAATAAACGCTTGCGAATATTAATCGATCGGCTGGATCGATAAAGGGGCAAGAAAATAGAAAAGAGAAAGGAAAAGTGGAAAAGAGAGGAGAAAACGAAGAAAGAAAAAGAAATTCGATCGTAACGTCGATTACTCACCGAGAGCCATTTATAAAGCAACGTTACAGCGTTATCGCGAGTCAGAAAGTGCGAGAGAGAGAGAGAGAGAGAGAGAGAGAAAGGTCGTCCGGATCTAGTTCCAGACGACTGGAAGCGTCTTGAGCTCATCACTAGCCTTTTCTGCGCAGTCCACCTCGGGATAGGATCTTTCTCCACCCGCTCTCCTCTTTCTTCCCGGCCGATCAGGGGCCCCCGGGCCCACCACCCCAATTCCCTGTTCCCTCAGAACGGAGAGAGCGTGTGACAATTTACTCGGCCGATCTCTGCCGGGCCCTCGTCCGGCCCGCCCCTCCTTTCACCCTCTTTCTTCTCTCGTTCTTATAGCCGCGTTATTTATGCGGGGTCCGGCTAATAAACATATGAACGCCCGTGGCCTCACTCGTGAGACCAGGCCAAGCACACACGCACACATACGCCGTCCCCGGCATTGTCTCGTCTTATTAACAGCCGGCCGGACGATATATCTCGCTTGTCCCCGCTGGCCGGCCTCCGGGAACATCTACCGACACCTTCGGCAAAGGACAGGGTGTCATAGAGGACTCGAACAACGCGCGCGCACGCCCACGGACGCTTTCGGATACATTTTTCCTACGACTGAAACGCGATGCCAGAATCAACTTTTAAATGGCCAATGAGTCGGGACTTTAGCTCGAGAATTCCAGTTGAGAGCTGTCTTTTTCGAGCTGTGTCGAACTAGCACGGAACTAGTACGGATTAGAAGAGGTTACGTAGCGATCCACCTCATCGACGGTTATTCGCTTACCAAAAGATCTCGCTTGTCCAGACATTAAGGTACTAACAGGTACAGGTACTAAAATTTCCGTAATGTCGATCTATTCGGCTTTCGAGCGATTTTTTCCTTTTTTTTTTTTTTTTTTTTCGATCGATTTTCCGATTATAATTTCGTTTCGATTTAATTAGAAAAAGGGAAAAGATCAATTTTTTCGTACTGTCCGCGGTTTTCTTCGGAAAAATTTCGAACAAACTTCGAAAGAAAGGCTGTCGACGAACGCTCGAATCGTTCGAACAGGGTGCAGAGAGGCAGGATGGAAAAGGCCGGAGGATCGGTCGCTTTCGGACGAGCGCAGAGGGGCCAGTTTGTAGAAGCGACGCGGCCGTGATGTCAACGAATATTTATTTAATTGGCTCCGCGGCGGCGCGGCGCGACGTCGAACGTTGCCGCTGTGTTATGCGGGGGCGATCTCCATCCTTTCCCTTCGCGTCCCGAGGGAGAGACGATACTCCCAATATTATCTTCGAACGTGCCCCAGCGTCGTGGGCAAAGCGATCGGCTATAATCGGCCGTCTCCTCCCTCTCTGTTTCCGTCGACCTGACTTTTTTTTCAACCGGATAAAGTGAGCGAATGTTTTATTAGGCGGCACCGGACAGGCAGACCGATCCTTTGCGTTCCTCCGATTTAGCGTCACCGCGACCAAAGCAATACCCTATAGAGGATACTTTACATTGTTCGCCTGGTTTACAGGTTTGTACGCGTTTACGTACAACGTTACCGTAAAGTTTCAACAGAAAACGTTGCCATTTTTCGCAATGCGTCGTCGCGTTCGAAACTCTGCGCTCTTCCATTCTTAAAGGCAACGTTTTTCAGTTTTTCATTTCGATCTCTCGAAGACGATACGCGGTGTATATCGCAAAAGTACTCTCTCATTTACCATAGAAAGCTTTCACGCGGATCTTATCGAATATATTCTGTATAATCCTTGGTATCGTAACGAAAGGGGATTGTCACGACATTGACACGGTTTATCGATCAAATCTCAATCCAATCTGAAAATTCCGAATCTCTATCCACGTGGAAATTGTAAGACATTTACTGCAAACCTATATTTAGTAAAAAAAAAAAAAAAAAAAAATTTGAATAGCTTGAAATCGTTATAAACAGTTAATTCGTTCGATTCGTTTGGTTTCGTTCCATCCAATCTGCCCAATCCATGAAAGATTCATCTTGAACGAGCTTCCCCTTCATTCTCTTTCAAATTATTCGCTCGAAACGTTCTCGCTTTAACGAAAAGTTATTCTCTTGCTATAACGAGTCCGTCGCAAATCGCTCAACTTTATCGAACTTTATCGAGACTCTTGGAACTCGAGGATACAACAGAATTATATCCACGGATGCGAAACAAAGTTAAGAACTTAAAAAGTCCCGATGTACGTACGATTCTTGGTAACCACGACGAAGACGAGTAACAGCGTTCTGCGATATAAATTCGAGTTCACAGCTGTTTCGTAACGCTAGAAAACGGTGGATAGGATAACCGGAGGAGGCAACGGTTATGGTCGCGTCATACAACGTCCGGGGGACGCGTCAAACTCGAAAACTCTGACGTTCTCTCGGCGCGTTTCTGCCCCCCATCAATTCGCGGCCCACGCATTCCTCGGCGGCGCGGTTAAGTGTCCTCCGATAAGCGAAACGAGGCTACCGGACGTAACTTATTGGCAAGTTGCGCAGGAGTACACCGCAAATGGAATAGCCCGCGACATCGAGCCGAGTACAGGGGGCCTAGAAGGAGAAAAAGAAACGGAAAGAGAGGGAGAGGCAGAGGGAGGGAGGGTGGGAGGAAGAGAGAGAGAAGCAAAGGGGGCAAAGCAGAAGCGGAGAGGAATATCTGTCGTAGGGGGCGGAGGAAGGAGCGGAAGGAGCGGAAGGAGCGCTCTGCTCTCCTCGAGCGGTCGAGTGATTTGTGAAGACGCTCCCGTGGTCGTAATCACGTGGGATCTCCGGCTCCCGAAGGAGCGAGAGGGCCGCATGGGCCCAGCCACTGCCGGGAACGGGACCGACAGATTCTTATTGTTATTATGGCGAGTGACGTCCCACGATCCTGGCATGTTTATGCGTCCAGATTCGAGGCGGCCTTGGCGACGAACCGCGGCTGAGAAGCCGAATCAAAGAGCCTCCGGTCAGTCTTCGTGGCTACCGGGGCCCCTCCTCATCGAACAGACCTTTTTTTCTTTTCCGATCGATCCCTCGGCAGAAAACGGAGAATTACATCGGTGACGAAGACGTTTCTGATGGCCGTGCGTACTGCGTTCGATCGCTAGACTCGAGGAGGATTTCCCTGCCGAGAGACCGAGAGGTGTTCGACCGAGTGATTGTCCTTTGACGTATTCCGTCAGCGAAAGGAATACCACGAAAACCACGGGTTAGATGAGTTGTCGCTCCCTTCTTTCTTATCTTTTTTCCCTTTCCTTCCTTCCATCCTTCCTTCCATCCTTCCTTCCATCCTTCCTTTCTTCCTTCCTTCCTTCCTTCCTTCCTTCCTTCCTTCTCTCTTCCTTCTTTTCCTTCTTTTCTTTCTTTCTCTCTTTTCTTTTCTTTTTCATTTTATCGTACGCCGATGCTTACGTACTTGACACGATATTCGATATCCACGTTAAACTTACGTCGTCGTCGTCGTCATCGTCTATACGATGAAGGCGGTCCGATCGGCGGACGTTGGCCACGCTTTCTCCCCATTTCTTGACAAAATCCGTCGGAACAAGGGGGTGTGTTTATGACGGGCTCGTTTCAGGCCCCCGGCGTCATAAAGAAGCAGAGCGGCACGAGCCGATGGAGCTGCAGAACGTGCTCCTGGGCGTGGCGGGGCCCCAGGGCGCCTTCGACGGGAATAAATTATCTCGCGGGCACGAGCCGTCGCACCCCGGTTATTATTGCCTAATAGGGGGTCAAACAAACGATTTCCGCCTACCCTCGATGACGGCGTGATTAAATTGTTGTTAAGGTCGGCGCAGAGGCTCCCTGCAACCGGTTGAAAGGAACCGACTGGACGTCGAGCGCGAATCAAACCGTCGAAAACTCGAAATTTCCCTTCGCGTCCCCTTCTTTTTTTTTTTTTTTTCGCATAGATTTAGCACGAAACGCTATTGAACGACTGCTCGGAGCCTGGTGTTTAATACCATGGCAAAATATTTCTTCGCTCTTCTTCGTAGCCAAATTGAATCGTTCGTATCTACGTTTGACTCTTCGATTGACCGTTACAAGCGTCGAAAAAATTGTCGAAACACCTTCCAACGTCTTAATGCTTCTATTACGATCGTTTGTTAAATCGAACGTTTGAAAATAAGTGGCGAAACGGGCGCAGCAATGAAATCGCAACGAAAGCTACTATTAGTATCGCGTACAAAAGAATGACACGCGTGTTCGGTCAAGTGCGAATGTTTTGTATCTTTTTGTATTTTTAACGCGATCGAACGTGACGGACAATTGACAGGATGGAAGAGACTCGATGGATGATATCGATCCGTCAAATTCAAAGAAACATAGATACTCGGTACATCGGCTCAACGTTTAAAAGACGTATTTGAGACTGCGCGAAGAAGGAACAACGAAATGTCGAAGAGTACAGCGGGACTTACCCCTGAATAACCTTGAACGGATAAAGCCAGCAGCCTTTACTCCACTTTGGTCGATTCAGGATGCAAGGACGTTGTTGGAAACTCGAGTGCCCTGACTGAGCACCTCTACCGGTGTTTCACCTTCTTTCGTCTCCATCTGTCCTCAACCAGCGCCCTTCCTCTCTCTCTCTCTCTCTCTCTCTCTCTCTCTCTTTCTCTCCCTCCCTTCTTCGTTCTTCGTTTTTCGTTCTTCGTTCTTCGTTCTTCGTTCTTCGTCCGGCTTTCTCTTTCTCCTTTCCTCTGGCCACTCTCTTTCTCTCTTTCACTGGCCCTTCTCTGTCGTCACGGGCATCAAAGCACTGTCTCGTTTACACGGCTGTCGCGCGATACTTTATGCTTTAATGTCGACACACGTTGTCGCCTGTATGCCTGCCTGGCCAAGCGGGACACGTGAATTTTATCCAACATGTCTGGTGGCCGATCGTACGAGCAAACCCGTTCGAAACATATCCGGTTGGAAGCGTGGCTTTCGCCCGCCTAAGGAAATTTGATGGTACGAATTTATCGATTTACGATATATCGCGCCCGTTTACTATTCACGATTGCGAATCCAAGCTTTTCTTTATACCGCCACTCTGAATTTTTATTTCTTCTATGGTATCTTTTTTTTCTTTTTTTTTTTTTTTTTTTTTTTTTTTTTTTTTTTTTTTTTTTTTTTTTTTTTTTTTTTTTTTTTTTTTTTTTTTTTTTTTTTTTTTTTTTTTTTTTTTTTTTTTTTTTTTTTTTTTTTTTTTAATAGCCGTACCTTGTTTGATCGCTTTTGTCAAGTTTGACTAGAAAACTTATACGACCACGCCTGTATTAGCGGCAATTAATCAACGATCGATCAACAGTAACGTATTTTTATTCAGATCTGTTTGCTCGTTAGCGAGTAACGCGTCGTTGGGACACTCTATGCGAAGAAAGAGACGCGATAAAATGATTTGCTTCTTAAATCGTAAACGATTGAATCACGACGCTGGAAATAAAGGATAAAAAAGAAAAAAAAAAATCGATTCCGAATAACCATACGTTTCGTAACGAAGTTTCAAGCATCGAAGATATCAAGACCAGCGAAAAATACGTAAACGCGGTTAGACTGTAAAAACGTACGCCAAAGGAATCTGTAAAAATTCGTGCAAAACGCGGTGTACGGTCCTCCCTCGGCAATGCTGCGGTCACGGAACGCGATAAATCTCTTCCATCGACACTGGCCTGGCAATCGGCATGAACAGTGGGCATTTGTATATCGAGAAGATAGGAAGAATTAATTAGAGGTATCGCTGGTATCTCCGGGCGTCATTAGCGGGCGTCGCTGTCGTTGCTGGCGGGGTACACGTGTGTAACCTCGCATGACCGGGACCCCTTAGCGAATCTCACCACCCCGTCCTCCCTGCTGGCCCCACCGTCCAAGGGCATGATTCATTTTTTCACGTGGCTGTTCGTTGCGTGCTGGTGACGCCCGATTTACGCGGGCCAGTTGCTTGTCGCGCTCGACGAGCCGGTTTAAATCAACAAGATGTAATTTAAAGAAACAAAGCCGAATTCAAATTTTCATGTCCCGCTGGACTTACGCGGAGAAAAACTACCTCACCAGCGAAAAGATGGCGCGGCTTTGTTACGGGTCGACCCGTTTAACGTCGCCTAAATCCGTCGGCGAATATTTCTGCAGGTTTTCCGAACTTTGACGAACTTTACCTTTTCTTTTTCCTTTCCTTTCTTTTTCTTATTTCGATCTATCGTGAAGCGACAGCGTTTCCTTCCGGATCGATGAATTTTCTTCAACGATCGTTACAGTCTTCGTACGTACCATAGATTTCGTTTTCCTTAAACTGAACTGTAAGTCAGATCGGTATCCGATATAGCCAGATAAAGCCGGGCACTCTCTCGGTTTCGCTTTGATACGATTAGATTCGAATTATTTCTACTCTTTCAATTGCAACCTGTGCCGAGCTATTTAAAATGTGCAACGACCATTAGGCGTAAGGATTAATATTCGCAACATTTAGAGACCATCTTATACCTTGATAACGTTCGTTTCAAGCGCTACGAATTCGAGAAGAACAGCAGGGTAGAAACAAAGAAAAAAAAAAAAAAAAAAAAAGAAAGTCTCAGCTTGTGAAAAAAAGTCAATTATAGGAACGGGAACAGGGAACAGAGCGTCATGAGTTTTTTCGTGTGGATGGCAAGGGGCAAGGGGCGAGCCGTAAATCTCGAATAGGCGGGTACCGATTACCATAGACACGCCGCGCGTTGATTATAAACATAATTAAAAAGAACAACGGCCCGGACGAGATTCTTTTTAAACGTATGCAACCAGCTCGATGCCGGTGGTCCTGCCGCGGGACGCGCCGACCCAGGAAGCTTCGATCGTGTCTCGACCGCGTCGCTATCGATCCTCATCGATCCCGAGCGTCGATACGGCTACCGTTCGCCCTCCTCCTCCTCTCTTCCATGCCCCTTGTCGCGCCGGCTCGACCCGCCGAGGCGGACACGCGCGGCAAGAAAATGGAAAAATTCAAGCGAGGACACTGGTCCGCGGCGGACGACTTTTTCGCGGAAGCGGCCAGCAGAAACGCACAAGGAGAGACGACGCCTTCCATGTAAAACTGCGGGATCATTTTTATTCGAATTCTGCAAATCGTCTATCGAGCTCCCAATCCCTCTTCGGATAAACGAGCTTGTCGATGAATTCGTGCATTCTTTCGGAGACGCTTCCCAATTTTGATTTTGATTTTGATTTTGATTTTGATTTTGATTTTGATTTTGATTTTGATTTTGATTTTGATTTTGATTTTGATTTTGATTTTGATTTTGATTTTGTCTACGCGATGACTCGAAAATTAACCGACAAGTTGACGCGAAGTGGACGCGAGTAACAACGACGCGTTGGTTCCTTTGGTTATCGCGAGCGATGGTTTACCATCAATACGACATATCTTTACGACGTATTTTTCTAATGACTAGCCAGTTGCGCCGTTTTAAAGTTCGAAGAATTATCGATTTTGAAATTTCAAAATTGGAACGAAGCGGACCGACTACAGTACCGTCATTTACAACTACTAAAATAAGTTGCTTCAAATAATGTACATTTAATATGATATATAATGTAATACAAATTTAAATTTATTACACAGCGACACGTATTATACAATGATACATATTCTGCGTAAAGTGTCAACAATGGCCTGCTATCTCGTTCACGATGAGAAAATTAAAAGTTGTCAATTCTGATGTAATTTAAAATCCGTGTTCGAATTTTCTTAGTACCTCTAAAACGAACGCTTTCGTGTCTGACTGTATTAGAGGGTGACCCCGATTAATCAGCGAATTTGTCTTGTTTTTCGAATAATACGCTCGTAACGTTCTCGACCGAGTCCTTCGATTATCAGCTGCATTACGTTACTCGCGTTTCCATCAGGCGATCAAGTCGCTCTTCTCGCAGCGAACGAAAACGATCCTCGATAGATAGAAAAATTCCACGAGCGACAGTTCGCGACTTTAAATCGAAGTCGTCGTGGCATTTTGAAACCGGAACGGCATCTGGCTGCTACAAATGCCGAAAAAACAAGCAAACAGCTCGGCCACTGTTATAATAAGCTCGCATGATCGAGCGAGGGCGAAGCTATCTTGCCTTAGAATCAACGAGAATTCGGTAAAATGTCTCGTTCGGCCGCGAATAAAGTCGCGTATTTATGGCGTCGCGGTGGCGCGCGGATGGCCAAATGTAAATTCATTTCGTCAAACGCCGACTGAAATTATAAATGTCCGTCGCTACTCGATTCAGCCTCTCTAACGACCCGCTGCTACTCCAGCCCTCCGTTCTGCATAAAGATCTTTATCCGCGCGGCTGTTCGTTTTTCAACGTGCTCCAACTTCCACGCGAAACGAACTTTCTTTCTCTTTCGATCGATCAACGTTCGATTTTTCGATTTTCCTCTCTGTTTAACGATCTTTACGAAAAGTTATCGAGTGACCTATCGAAAGGAATTCTCTGTTGTCTAACGAAATGTTCGATGAGAAGGTTAGTAAAATATATATATATATATATATATATATAGAATTTGTTATCTACCAGGTGAGAGAAAAATGTTTATCGCGATCCATGTGAGAGGAGGAAATCTGTAAAAGACGGAGAGAGAGAGAGAGAGAGAGAGAGAGAGAGCAAACTCTAGAATACGACGATCCTTCGCTTTATTTTTCTTTTATTATTTAATATTACTTTTGTATAAGTTTTCGTCATTACCCATCGTCGTACATGAGCTAAACTTAACACGATAGGTGATATATTTATATATTTAGAATTTTATATCGAACCTGAATTATATGGAAAGAATAATGTCGATCCGACGAGCAGCGAAAGATTTACTCTCTATAGATACTGTTTACGGTAGAATATGAAAAAATAATTCGACTCGTCGTAATTAACGTAATTGTTTTAACGCGTCACGATCTCTTTGGTATCTCTTAGAAAATCAGCATCGCGCAATAGATACGTATTTCGCGTGAAACGTCGTACGATCGTTCTTTTCCCAAATCTGGCAGCAAAACTTTAGGAAGAGCCGCTACCAATTAACCGTCTGTGGCAATTTCAACGGTTCTGGGTAACAATTGCGAGGTAGAAATACCGGCGAACGTGTTCGAAAGAAGTAGCATCCTGCGGGGGACTCACGACACAGGGGGACGGAGGTCTGAGAGCGCAGCGACGATTCCAACAAATTTGCACCTCTAATCGCACCTCGCGATACGAGTATAATGAGAGCATGACGCCAGTCGAGGCTAAGGATGAAGGAGCTTAGCAAGGAACCTGATTGGATCTGCGAGGCCCGGCCAGTGTGAGAGGCCGGGCCTCACCTTCGACCCCTGTTCCACGTTTTCCTTTTATTCTTCCTTCCCTCTGCCAACTCGTTTCTTTCGTTCGATCTCTCGGTAGCCTCGGGTCCTGTTCTTCGCTCTCATATTCATCTCATTCTTATTCTATCGATTTCACGCTGTTTCTGGGGCCGTTGCCTTCTTCGCCGGCCCACCGACGCGTCCCGTCGCCTCAGGGCTTAGGCAATACCTAGGGAATTTCTGCCGAGCAAATTAATTTCTAACCTTATTCTACCATTTTCTTCTGTTTTTGGTGGTAGGTAAGTCGGTAAGCCGGTCAAGCGATAGAACCTGTACACTTGGGTGTTTTATTTATTTTTAAAATCGACGGTAACCGATTAAGCGGAATTTTTTTTTTTTTAAATTGTACATCCTATAATTATATCCCATTGCTGAATTCTAATCGCGAGAACGAAGGCCGAATGTTCGATCGTTTAGAGAAGAGATATTTCAATGCTGTATTATAAATCACGAGCGTAGAAATTCTACGATACGTTGTGTAACACGTGATGCAGCAAGATACAGTGGCGTAGTTCAAACGTTAAATAGTATTATAAATGTAGCTATACAGTGGCCTATGTGGTAGATAGTAGATACGTATATAGTTAATTTAATCTTTTAATTGCTCGTTTAAATTTATAGTCTACCGATTTCGCGTAAACGTAACGATCGTTATTATCCGAATACGAATGTCGTGATTCTCACAAATTGTACAAAGTAACCGGATACTTAACGTACCTACACGCGTGATATACCAGGACTTGACTTGGCGGTACGAGCACCGACAAAATCTGTTAGCCCGCTAACAAACCTTCCTCGCGTCATTAACCCATAGAACACCTCGGGCGCTACCGTCGGACTGGTCGAGTCTTTAAAAAGTCCGGGGTTCATTGGCGTGCTATAATATAATTGATAGAGTGGTAAAGGTTCGCGTCCTACGAGTCCCGAACGATCAGCAGAAATGAATCACCGCGTGCTCACGCACCACGCGGGCAGAAGGTCTGCGCGCGTTCCGGCCTTAATACGGCCGTAAAGGCGAGCCGCGGTAATAATAAAGTGATAATAAAACGAAAAGCAATGCCCAATCGTCTCGCGGATACGCTACAGCAAGTTTATTACATGCTGCCATATTATATGCAAGCAACGGGCCGGCAACGAGATGCCGCTGATTTTATGGGGCCCAGGCAATGAGACCTTTATTCCTGCAACCTCTACTACGTCCGACATTTTCCCTGGGTTTATAGTTTATAGTCGATAAAGGGACAACCGATTCGAAGCATAGATAGATAGATAGATAGATAGATAGAGTCCGGTTTATCGGCGTCCCTTCGTCGTGATTCGCGATTTTTCAAAATTTCGCTGCTGATCCAGACGGAGACGATGGGAGTCGATGGATCGCGATTCTGAAATTTCTTTCCACCTATCGCGGTATTAACGATCGATTGCTTCAATCGTTACTTCAAGCGATAATAGAAATTGTTGCGTGTAATAATAGAAGATGTTGCGCGTGCCAAGTAGAGAAATGTATCGTTTACGCGACTTGTAACGTGCTCGATTCCGCAGCTTTTTTTTCTGTTTTCCAGCTTGCCTGTCGATCAATTGAAAAAATCTATCGAGAATCCAAAAATTGCACGCTTCGAAAGAAAATAAATTCGATGATTTACCTATTAGAACGTACGTATACCTATGTTTTGTAACAAATGTTCGTAAAAGACGCACGTGTTGGCAGATAGATAGCGTACCATTAAGCGTTCGTAAATGCACACGCGGAGAAACGCAAGTCGAGCGCAGTGAAAAAGCTGTATCGTCAGAGGTGACGAAGCAAGTAATGCAGGGGTGGTCCTCGTAAGGTATACCATCGTCGTAATTCATCGGTGGACAACGTCTTACGGCAGATTTTAATTTTAACGGGCAACTTTCGGGCCCGTTTATGGGCCTCGATGTATAATTTTATCGTGTCTGCCGATCTGACCGCGGCCCTCCAGGCTAAATATTGTCCTCTGCCGGTGTAGCGGATGTGACAACAGGGCAAGGGGGCCCAATTCTATGGCGATCGGTTAAAGATACTTTTACTTTCGACAGCGACGGAAGCTGTGCCGTTTCCAGCAAACCGAACGAAAAATTTCCACATTTTTCTTATTATCGTCGCCGAATAGAGGCGATTTCGATCGTCCTATCGCGTTATTTTACTTAATACGTCTCGATACGGTGATCAAGATCATAGGCAATCAATCTCCGAATCATTTCGCGTTTTACGCTGTCTCTCTTCTTCTACCGTCTAACTTGCCGCTGTTTCTGCTATCAACTTTCGATAAACGTGTTTTACGAAGGCATAGAGATCGTTCGTTTCTTTTTTCTTCTAAACTTTGAAAAGTTGGCCAAAGTCGATCCGCGCCGAGTTCCAACGAAACTGCAAAGTGTTGCGAAAGGAAAATTTCAATTCTCGAAAGTTATCGAGCAGCAGCTTCGCAGGGCAATGCATTAAGCTTCGTCGTTTTCTCGTCGGATTCGGGCACACGCGCACACGATACATATAGAGACGGGCCCGGTAAGACAGCCAGAAATCCTGCGAGCGAGTACGATGAAACGAAAGAAATCTATACCCTGGAAGAGGTAAGGGCTCCTTTATAGATTTGTAGAAAGTTGTAAATCAAACGTTAATGGGAGCCCGCTGTCGGGCATAAAGAGCTTGAAACAACGACGCATAACGATAAAGATAAAGGTCCGGGAGAGCGTAAAGGGTGTCCCGGCTCTTCCCGGGTCCCCCCTCCCCACTCCATATTGGCTTTTATGGTCCTTACACCGGTGAACCAGTTTGTAAGCACGAACATTTAAAAAGCTTCGAATAGCCGTCATCAAAGTTTGAGGGATTTCCGCGTATCTGATGGAAGACGGCCGTAAATTTGCGCGCCGATCCTATCTGCCGCAAGCTGCCCAGACAATATACCCTCGCGCTCCAACCACCGTCTTAGGTAGGCTGCACTGTAAAATTCTCGATTTACCGCTCGAAATTTTCATATATCTCCCTACCGGACTCTGTTCTCTTACTCACCGTTGTTTCGTCTCGTTACCTTTTCTTTCTAGCAAAAATACAGCGCCTTTCGAGCGCGTTTTTCTAAATTCTAAATAATTTATCCTTTCTATGTCTGTAGCAAAAGCGGAGCGCGAATATCAGCAGGCTATTTCACGCAAACCGCGTATACCTTTGGTACTCGCGAAATCAAACGCTTACGGTATACTCGCGGTAGAAAAGCTGACGCTAAATATCGCTGCCGATAGGAGTATGAAGATCGATCGAAGCAAACGGCGTGAGCGTATAATTGTTATTTAAAAAACTAAGCAGTTATATCCGTAGAGACACGCAACGCAACAAGCGACCGATGTTACGTGTCATAATTGGTATACACCATTTATAACGTTTTCGCGAAGGCTAGTCAAAACAATGGCGAATTTATGAGCGAAATTGTTTCCGGAGGTACGTCGGGTGGCAGCCTTCGGCCGATCGTTAATGTTACCAGTGATATTAAAAGATTAATGGTTCCGTTTCGAGAATCCTAAACCGCAGATTATTCATTAACTTCCACGGTAAACGATCTTTCATCATCGTTCGTTGATTTGTTCTCGCGTAAGATAATAAACGGTGTATGCCAGATCACGGTTCGTTGATATTCTTTCGAGGAAATCCGTGGAATGAAATCGACTCGGTGGCTGCTCGGTTTTCGTGCGAATCGATTCGATTTGCAATTATAATTACAGCCATCTTTTCCCTTCGTCGCTTCCTTATGCTCATTTCTATCAGAGCCTCGATAAATTACAGCGAAACATTGGTAGGAGGAAACGCGAAATTTTTACGACACTTTCATCGAAACTGTTCTTTTTTTTTTTTTAATGGCGACGATCGTGCGACGATCGTGCGACGATCGGAGAGAGGTGGCAGAGAGAATTCATTTTCATTTTTTATCGATAACGGGCTTTCAGCTTGATGCAATCGGAACAACCTCCGATATTGATAATATTGGAACTTGTTATTAGTTAATGGCAATTACTTTCTGACACGTATCTGCATATCTACAACGTTTATATACGTATTACTTCTTTTACGCTTTCTCGTTTCGTAAATTTGGCCAAGAAACTAGCCACCGATATCGTATCGTTGCGATAAAAGGGACGAAAGTATGATAAAATATGCCAAATGTAGGAAATAAACAGTACCAGTAGATAACGGTAATTAATATCGCCCGACTCGCAAGACGAAACGAACATGTACGCGGGTCACGCTCTATAACTAATTTTTACGAAGGTATGCATTTGCATAAATACGTACGGTCTATTAATAAGCAGCAGCGCGATGTCCGACGGATGCGAAGCGTCGCGAATCGACGTCGAGACGCATTTGCATCCACAACGGGCGATTGTGAAGCGTGAAACCGACCCCGTTCACCAGACCTCGGACAATTCCAAATATTATGACGCGAGAAACGCACCAGCAAGACGTCGCGACGCATTTCGCAGTCACACGACGCCTTCCGCGCCCGTTTGTCTATTTGAACAGGCCGTGAAACGCGAACTTTCTCGATTGTTAGCCTCGGCCGAACTTGGATAATTGCTACGCTACCATTTCGCCAGACCGTTTTTCCGTATCCTTTTTACAAACATTATTAACGATTAACGATCGAACGAACGTGGAATTTTTGTTGCAAACACGGCTAATTGTTACGTTACACGCGACACGATTCTATTATACGTCTTACGATTAAAGCGTGGCTGTTCGACCAATCGTTGTCGTGAAAATTGAAAGTTTCAAAACGATTAAGGATACGTCGTGTTACGTCGAAGGAGATCGTTTCGAGGCATAAATATTCATGTATCGTAATGTCACTCGCTTCTATAGACGCTGGTACCATCATTATAAGTTATGCAAATGATAGCAGGGTGTTCTAATATACGAGAAGAAAATTTCTCCCTACCGTTAATAGTTTCGAGGAACGCACCTTGTTACTTTTCACAGGATACATCCTGTACACGCTCGTTTCCAAGATATAAAGCGCGTTTACGCGCGCTTGCTGTCTCCGGACGAACGAATTAAATCAACTTCTTCAAATTTACCTTGCTTAAAGCTTCGCGTATACGCGTGTATTAATATAACGAGCATTACAAAGTGGCAATAGGAAGGAAAGAAAGTAGAACGGTAGAATTTCCTCGAAGCGTCGTCAAATAATTCGCCCCTACGTATGTTCGATAATTGCGTAATCTCGTCGAATCGCGGATTAACAAGAATCGCCGATCGTGATCGTGGAAAACTGGATGTTCGTGAAAGCACGTAGAAAAGCACATAGAAAGGCAGATGGAAAAAGCGAAATCGATCAAATTTCCTTCTCCTTCGATTGTTATTCGTATTGGTAGCTATATCGTATAAAGAAACCAACTAAACCAGTTACCGAGAGACCAGCACGATATCGTCGAACGCGTAATTCACCGATGCCAAACGAATAATGCGTCCGGTGTTCGAAAAAGGAATGTACGGAATACCAGCCGGTGATTTCCACACGCTGCAACATTCGAAAATCGTTGGCTAACTGGGACTCGCGGAGTCATCGGCGGTCCAGTGGCGAGGAACTGCGCAACGTCGCGAAACAGAAATCGTCGGTTGGGCGATTAGCGAAAACGTTTGGAAAACGCAGGCTCGTTAGTCGAGGAATAAAACAGGATGGTCGAACGAGGGTTAATGAAGACCAACCATGACGATGTTCGAGGAACTCATGCCGCGATTTATTCTTCCAGGAATGGTCTCGCGCACGTGTCCCCGACCGGCGAGTCAGTATCCTTGCCTAGGCAGAAAAATCCTTTCGATGGAAACGCGACGGAAGAAACCGATGTTTCTGCCCTATGGGGTCCGTATACCCTTTTGCACCGAGGCTTCTGCCCCCTCGCCCCCTTGCTTCGGTTCTTTTTCCATCGAACAAGGTGAGACCAGGCAAAAAAGCCCGACGTCGCGTCGTTGTCGCTTATGCGAAACGGTGTGCTCTCCGTCCTTGTCTCGGCAACGTTGTTTTTCCTTCCGTGGTAGGTTCTCTCTCTTTGTTCGTCCCATTCAGCGGCGATTTTTCAGAGGCCGCACGAACGAACGCCGTTTAGGGAATCTTGGAGGAACGAGTCGGGATGCCGGTGCGGCGCGGCGGGACGAGGCTTCCACTGTGCGTGCAGGGTTGTATAATTAGAGTGCAACGCAATTTGTCCGCCTGCGAGGTCCGCCAGACAGGAAACTTGTCCCCCGATTGGCTGCCTTCCGACGCTCGATTGCTCGATTTTTCAGTCGTCTTTCCGTCTCCAGCGAAATTACCCGCTCGCATCATCCTCCTTTCTATCAATTGTCACGTATCCATACGTACGAAATCTATAGCTACGAAATCGTATATTTCAGATTCTGCATCTGTAATTTCGTTGATCGACAGGAAAATCGCGTAATCAAAATTATACTCGTCGATTACCATCACGGTCGATATACTTCGTTCAAGTCGATATACTACTACTTTATGTATGTATGTATGTATGTATGTATGTATATCTTTCTTTTTTTCTTTTTTTCTTTTTTTCTTTTCTTTTTTCCATTCAGGATTATTCAGTGATAACCGTGAAGCCGCGACGGAACGCAACAGGGTCGTTTTTAAATATTCTATATTCCCTATTTGAATTGTTAATGGGGGATTCTAACGAGGAGCGGGCCGTGGTTCACAGTTTCCAAGAAGTCGTTGAAAACGTGACCGACATAAATAATTCATTCACAATTTCGTTGCTTGGTAATCCTAGTGGTCCTACGATGACGGTTGATGCGCTCGCGATAAACCATTCCTACGCAACGGAAAGACCAGAGGCTCGAGGCGAAATGTTGCTCGCGTAAACGCCTTAAGTATTTCCACCTTTTGTCTTCGATAATGCGGATAACAAGCGCACCGACCGGCGAAAAAATTATTACAACGCATAATAATTCAACTTTTACTCCTCGCTTCCATTCGTATTTGAATTTCGAAGTTTCGCAAGCTCGACGTCTCTATCAAGCAGGGTATCGTATATTTCCATTTATTTTTTTCTCCTTTATAGCTCATTGGTTTCCACCAAGCCGATCATTTAAGCAATTTAAACCAATTATCACAATGGCTGTAATTAACACTATCGTTATTGTTACAAATTGCATCGTAATCGCGATGTATCGCACCGATAAATTCGAGTATTAGGTGCCAAGTATCGGAAAATACTATTACCTACGGGATAACGCGATATACAAAATGAAAATTATAACAACCGTGTACCATATTTTTTTCTTTTCGTTGTTATATATTTATAACAAGGCCACGATGTTTGCCACTGATTTCACTTCGTTGAAACTTTGACAGGTGGAAATTTAATCTTAATTCACGCGATCGATGTGGTTTCGAAATTCGACGAAAAGTTTGTCGGTAAAGGTGTTTGTATTCGTACAGGATAGTAGGGACAGGTAGGTGTTGGCACAACAAAGAAGCTATCCATTTTTACGGATAATTCGATTCCAGTTAGCAGGTACTTTTTGCCGACCATATATGTAAGGTGCACGTAATTCTTAATTGCCAGCTGTACCAAACAGTCAGAATTCTTTATTTAATTTATGTACATACATTTTATAGCTATACTGGCAACTAAGTTAAACTGGTTTTTCTTTTTTCTTCTTTTCTTTTTTTCCTTTTCTTTTTTTCTTTTTTTTTTTTTTTTTTTTTTTTTTTTTTTTTTTTTTTTTTTTTTTTTTTTTTTTTTTTTTTTTTTTTTTTTTTTTTTTTTTTTTTTTTTTTTTTTTTTTTTACAAATTCACATGTAAGGCTCGTTACGCTTTCCACGAAATTCGTCGAGGCGAACGTCAGGGTTAAATTGCCGTTCCATTAAGATAAAATTCCCCGAAATTATTTCGAGCGTCAGCTGATTTTGTCAGACGATATACGATCGAGGGAAACTTTTCGCCAAAAGATTTAGCGTTGTTCCTGCACCGTTCAATTTTACCCTCTCCGCGTCGATTCTCCCGCATTCGTAAGATCGCGATCGGTACGAAACCATTATAAATCGAAATCAACATTCCCGCATGCTTCAGGTAAATCGCCCCGTTACTCATTAAACGCGTTGCTATTCTAATAACATAGACAAACGTCGGCTAAACCTGTTCGCTCCGCATAAGGGGGTTGAACCATAACGGGGGGTGGGGGGTGGGGAGGGGAGTGACGGGCGGAGGGGGGAATTGACCTACGCGAGAACGCCACCGTGTTCGGTGCACCAGGTGCAACAACGACTCGTTTCCCGTAAATAGATGTGCCCGGAGGGCTGCACGCGTTCCCCGCAATGAGAAATGATTTTTAAGCAAGCGGCACGCGTCGATACTCCGAACCAACGGAACAGACCCTCTCGTCTATTAAATAGGATGATTTTAATACTCTTAGAGTCTACGACGGGAATCGATACAACGATAAATTCGTGCACGTACTATAGCGTAAAGTAGCCGATAAACGTTTACGATTAATAATCGTTTTCATCCTAACACGATTGAGAATCGATAGCTTTCCTGGAAAATTTCACGAATCGGGTCGGCGTAGCAGCGGCGAGCCAGGCGTATTAGAAAATTAAAAAAGAGATCTGTCCCCTCGATGAACACGAGTTTGTCACTCGTCGTCGTACGACCGTGTGTCTCTCTTTCGCGTACAGATCAAACTGAGAAACGCCTGTAGCACGTCGTCTGTTACCTCGACGGAGAACGACGAATCTTAGAGAAAAGTAGGGAGAAGGAAAGGAAACGATACAGAAGAGACTAATCCAAAAACTGTCCCCCAACAAGCTCGTCCCCGGAAGATGATCCGGTGTACGCGGCAACCGGATTTACCGTGCGCTCTCGTCGTCGGACAAAGGTCTGACAAGCGCGACAAATATTTTGAGCGATCCGCCGATCCGTGAGTAAACGGTTTACCCGGCTGAAATTCTTGTGGGAGTGGGACGCGCGGCCCCGTAAGACGTCACGCGGCGTGGTCTGTCATTGTGAGCCAACTTGTTGCACGACAAAAATTCATGCTTCGCGGCGCTCCACGTACCCGCGTAATTGTCGTTGCCGCAGCTGCACGCCAACAGGAAGCGTTCCAACGACGTTTTGCTAAATAATCTGTCGCGCGGGGATGATCAGGGTGGCCCTTGTGCTTCTCGACGGCGCTCGTTCTCGCGCCGCTGGGCAAATCCGACGGGGGTTGCGTTTTAACTGAAATTGCTTCCTTTGACGGGATTTGGCTCGTCAAACGTTTCTTCCAGATTCTTCTTTTTCCTCGTCGTTGATGTATTTGGCCAGCTATATCTGAGCTATATCTGAGCTATATCTGAGCTATATCTGAGCTATATCTGAGCTATATCTGAGCTATATCTGAGCTATATCTGAGCTATATCTGAGCTATAACTGAGCGGTACTCGAGATCGATGAAAACGATGGATTCAAGGATCGAACGATCGATCGAAGCGCAACGGACGGAATCCGAGTACGGTGTAAACGAGTTTCTTTTCCCTATTAGCAGAATCATCTATAGCATTTAGATACCACAGTCTTGAGATATTTTTGTAACGTTCGCCTTTCCATTGAATTTATTCTCCTAAATGGCATACGGTTTATACGAATTGAAGAAAACTCGATTATAAACGATTTTCTCTTACTTTCTTCCAACGTATGGAGTTTTACTCTTATTTCAGAAGGATCGATAGCGAATATTTCCACGTTAAATTTAACATTTAGTGGTTCGATAGTTGCTTGCGATCTCTATAAGAGGGGGCAAAGATGTCGTATGTGAATAAGTACGGGGAGGCTGGAAATAAACGCTAGCTATTTCAAATATTAAGCACACGCTTGTAACATTGTTCCGCCGTCGCAACGTCGAAGAGCAGAATTCGATGTCGTAGATCGTCGTTGAGAAAAGAAAACTGATAACCGATTTACTGGTAAATTTACCGTTGATAGACGTTCGGTACCCGAGGCTTTGTTCACTCTATACGCGCGTAAATATCACTAGTATCAATGGTAGAAATCATCGATCGTCCAGTCTCGATTCTCGTCGAAATCCTGGGAAATGTCGAAGATTCCGTCTCGCTGGTTCGACCGATTGCTCGAAGGCGAGCAAAGAGAGAAAACAGGAGGGAATAAAAATAGAAAACGGAGTAAGAGGGTAAAGGAAAGGTGGAAGAAGGATAGAGACGATCGTTTTTTCTTTCGGTGATCCGCAACGAAAACGTACAGAGACGCAAAAAGAAAAGGAGATCGGTTCTGGTGGATCGCGTATGAAGCGTCGTGTCATCGTGTTGGCCAGCGAGCGTCGTCGCGTCGTAGCGAGCGGCGGCCATTGTATTTCCTCGAGGCAGGTCCGATCGGGGATTTTGAAGTCGATAAATCACAATTAATTAGCGGGGCGTAATGATGCGGCATGTCGTTGCAATTGGTATGAGCTGACGGCGTGTCCGTGTGTACGGTGGTGTGAGTGCCTGCGGGTGCAGTGGCCGGGCTTAAATGCACCGAGGCCGTCGCTGTTCGCAGATTCGACGAGGAAAGAATTATGGGTACAAATTTGCGCGGCGCATCGTCCGCCGATTTTACGCATAATCGCGGCCGCCGATCGGCCCGCCTATGTAAATTACTACACAAACGTTTCGCGATTTTAAACGCAATAACGAGCCCGGTCTCGGTGTTTATAATTGTTTACAGCGATACCGGTTACGGCTACTGAGGTACCCGGCAGTTTTGCTTTTATTAACGTCTCTCCGCTTCCGGCCCTTTTCTGCCTTCCTTTCTGCCATCCTTTCTGCCTTACTTTCTGCCTTACTTTCTGCCTTACTTTCCGTCATCCTTTCCGCTCTCGTTTCTCTTCGCCTTTCCGTCATGTAACGCATGCAACGATTCGCACAAGCGCTGCCGATTCGTCACAGATTCTGCCTAGTACCGAGTAAATTACAGACGTTCGTGCACGTTAAACAGGCAAAACAGGTGAGCGATATATTATCGCTAGTAGATATAGATGATACGCGATAGTTGGCGGTACGACAAATTATAAGCTGTTGGTGCGTGCTCGCGGTTCTCGACCGACCATGTTTCTGATCGAAAATATAGCTTTCGACCAGCTTCTCCAATACGTTTATCCGGCTGCGAAGCAAGGCAATTTTCCCCTAGGAACGCGACGTGTCTATCCCCGAAGGAACACTTTTCCTGTGGACGGAAATCGTCCCGCTGAACCGGTCACGAGTCGCAGAAAACACGAGCAGCCGGCCTTTCTCCTTTTGTCCGACTGTCCGGCCGAAAATAATGGTTTAACTATTCGACGGCCGGAGAACAGTCGACCGGCGAACCAAGGGTGGGAGGGGTGTCGCGGTGTCGGCAGAGGAGAAGAGGGTTGGTGGAGGACAGCGTCGGAGGTGTTAATACAGAGGTCGATCTGCCGACTCCCGGTACCAGTTTCATGCAATATGCGCATGTTTAACCGACCAAAGAGCTCTGTATCGTGGCCCTGTAGAATAGAGTGTGCAGAACGCTCGGTGCAGCAAAGGGACCGGTTAGAAAAGGCAGCTCGGAACTCCCGCTTTATTTATACACCGCACTCCAATCCGACGACTGGCCAGGCTGGCCAACCGGCTGCGAAATGCTACCGTGTAAACACGCCGATTCGCTAAACTTCGGACTCCTTTCGACCCGTTCCTGTCTTTGAGTTTCTAGTTCTGAATGATTTTCACCCTGGCTTAGGGTAGATAGTTCCTGCCTGAGTATGTTGCCAATCGGTAGATTAGTTGCTCTATCGTCGACGATTTTTCAACACTCGGCCGGATCCGCACGTTGTGGATGGTGCGGAGGAATTCGAAAGTCGTGGCTTTGAATTCCAGCCAAGTTCTCGGTACTTGGTATTTTCTTTAGTTAAACGCTAGACGCTTGGATAACGCGCATCGGGGTTCGACGTAACGAATTCAACGCTGCGAAATGTTTTACAACAGATTCTGAACAAACGACAATTTCACTTTTATTTTTCTCTTATCTTTCCCTTTTCTCTTTATCGCGACTTGGTCGGCCTCCGATCTTTTCAAACGTAATCCTCTCCCTCCCTCTCTCTCTCTCTCTCTCTCTCTCTCTCCTTCGGCCCTCCCAAATATAAGAAACTTTTTCTTACGTCTTAGCGATTCTTCCGGTCGATCTATAGTTACACGTAATACGGACGGAGAGTACGATACTGACGTTGTCGAATTTTTGCGATCGAGCGACGATTATGCCGGTTCCTAGGGCAGGAGGCAGGAGGCAGGAGGTAGGAGGCAGGAGGCAGGAGGAGTTGCGTCAAAGATGGCTATTTGTATACCTTAGTCGTGTGTACCTTGGTCCTACAGAGCCGGAGAGCCGGAGAGCCGGAGAGCCGAAGAGCCGAAGAGCCGGAGAGCTGCAGAACCGGGGGTAGAATGGACGGGAGAGAGCGCGCGCGGGGGTTGTAGCCAGGGAGCGGACAGCCGGGTCAACTTTGTTTGCATTGGCCGTGCATGTCCTGTCGGCCATGGGGCGGCCGCTTCTTGATGCAAACTGCCCATTTGCAACTACAATCATCTCGACGTCGAATCGCACGGCTCCTGGCCTCGATTGCCGTGGAACGCGCGCGGTGTATAAACCGACCGCACTCCGGTGCAACGGTGCTTCAGTCGCTGCATAACAGAGTGAAAACAACGGCCTGCAAGCCGGGGAACCAAAGGCCGTGCCAACAGAGAGACCGGACACGATCCTGTTCACCCCGGCGCGGCACCCGGTGAATTCGACGCCGCGACGCGACGCGACGCTTTGACCGCCCCGGGGATCTCGCTTCGACAGGATTCGCCTCTTTTTTTCCAAACTGTAATGTCTGTCAATTGCGGTTTCGACCTGCCAACCGTTTGCGAACCGCCCCTACAATTACGGTCTACTTATATGTAGTTTGTTTCTATCGTTCTGTTTCCTCGATTTTCGATAGTCGATCGCTTCGCCGAGAAATTTATTACCACGCATTCGTGACATTCTGAATTCTGCTTTCGTCAGCGTTAAATATCACAGGCATCGAAGTTTCATTTTTCGAAAATAAACTTGCCAATTTGTATTCTGTTCTTGAATCTTCGAACAAGGTGCAATCTTTGAATCCTCTCGACTTTCATAGCTCAGATCGCGATGGGACGTATTCTGTCACTTTCTATTTCTATTAAATAAAACCTCCATTAGGTTTTTGGATTCAGACTTCAGACTTCAGACTTCAGGCTTCAGCAGTGAAATTATCAACAATGTCAGAATATTTTGTTCTCTCAGATTCGTTACAAATTGCGAATTTGCACGATCGATGAAACTCGTAAATATTCTACTCGAGTTTCGTCCTACATTTCTATCGACAGGAAACGCTAGTTTATGTATACCTATAAGTGGCACGTTGTACGCATGATAATTAAACAATTTCCCGAACATACGGGTTCCATCTCTGTATGTTCTTTAAACGTTGTCGATGCTGTTTTCAAAGAACGCAGAAATTACAAAGAAGTTATAGAAACGTAGTAATGTGCACATAATGGAACTTTTAAGTAGGAGAACGTCAGTCCTTGATATTAGCCAGCCATTCTCTGGGTCACGTTCACTTCCAGCTAGTTTGCTAGCTGCTAGTTTGCTAGCTGCTAGTTTGCAGCGAAACGCGCATAAGTCGAATCTATAACCGTAGAAGCTACCGATTTGGTAATATCCTGGAAAAATTAACAAACTTGTGGAATTATAAACGAAAAGAATATCTCGTATCGCGTCGATTGAAAATCTGTTTTAAAACAGACGATATCTACGCTTATACTTCTCGTACGTTTATCAAATTTATCGAGACGACATTTATAGCGCGATGATCCTACTTAGTTAACGTTTGGCTCAAAGCAGTTTTCGTTACGACGTAACTCCATTTGCCAAAACTTCGTTTATCACAACGAAATATTGACGAACGTCTTTACCCTGATCGTGGACACCTATTGCGTAAGCGGAAAATTATGGGCGGCGATGACAACTGCTGAACTTTTATTCATATTCTATTCTATCGTATAAACTACGATTACCTACGTATATTGTTTGTCCGTTGATAGATTCGGATAAATGCAATTCTATTCTACCATAGCATTCGTATTCAAATCCGCATAAAAGTCGAGAAAAAAGTCTAATCGCGATATTTTCCGACATACGTACAACCTCCGCCGTAAGATTCCCACAATATATTACTTCTTTCCGCATAATTCAAAGTCGTCACCTACCGACTACTCCACCAATGGTGTAACCTCTAAAAAAAGAATCTGACGATTCGTAGATCCAAAGTTCACCTGTTGCAGCAGCAGCAGGAGCAGCAACAGCAGCAGCAGCAGCAGCAGCAGCAGCAGCAGCAGAGAGAGAGAGAGAGAGAGAGAGAGAGAGAGAAAGAGTAGAGTCGCTGGTGCGCCGGCAAGGCAACCCCCGGCTGCTCATTAGGGTGTATGACAGATGCAGAGTGTGTCGGGGTCCCGGGGCGGCTATCTCTCGCGTCGACATTTCCATAATATTCAAATGCGCGGCGAGGGTGAAACAGAGGCGAGAAACGGTGGGTACGGGGAACAGAGATATTCCGCGGGGTGGTGGGAAGGAGGGCTCGGGGAACCGGACGGAGATCGAGGGTGCGAGAGCGGCGTGGTATGCCGCGGCATGGTGTTGCCGGCTGACATATTTATCGGCGGCCACGCCACCTGCAACCGGGCCCGCGGCATCCGCACAGAGCGCTGTTTTGCCCATTTGTATCCCCGATCCGGCGACAGCCCAGTTCGCCGCCCGTTCCCCGTTCGATCCACGCTCGCTCTTCGCGAGCCTTTCTTCTACTCGCTTTCGGCCCGCGCCAACCGAGCACAGGGTTACCCCGACACCGAGCCACAGGGATGACATATTGGCCGGTTCGCGTTTTCGGGGTGCTCTCTCCTGTTCCCCGTGTCGCCGATCCACCAACGATGCTCCAAAATTTTTCAAAATTTTCAATAGATCCGTCGAACCAACGAACGCTCGTTATTGGTTGCTGGACTCGACTCTCGTTTCTCTTCCTACGAACAGCGAGCGCGTTCGAAAACTTAAAGATCCGTACTACTTTCGATAATAAAGTAAGCGAAAAGGTTAGTAAGAAAATTGTAGTATCTTAGTGTAGTATGATACGGTGGCATGAAGCGTGGTTGCTACGGTAAATCAGATACGATATGACACACCAGCGTGTTATACGAGGTCGTGGCCAATGTGCTGCCTGGCCATTTCACGTTTCGTATTCTTAACTTTGTATTACTCGTATATTAGAAAAATCAACTTGATAATATTAGTCAAGATGTTTCACAATTACGAAAAGTATCTTCTCTTCCAATACTTTGTCTCGATTGTTTAGCAAACGATACAATAGTTTTGTCTCTCAAACGCGAGTAGTCTGTAATTAAGGTGTAACCAACAGGCATATACGCACGCACACGCACACACACACACACACACAGAGTCCAAGTTCTTCGATAGAGTCTGTTTTAAGAATCTTAAGCAGGTTTGGTGCTTGTCGGCAGTATTTCGAGGTCTCGTAATAGAAAGGGCTGTTTATAAGAGAAACCTCGTAATGTCGCGGCGCGGCGGTTCAGGTATCTTTTCATCGAGGCTCGTGCGTCGGCCAGGCGAGAGGCACAGAAGCCGGCAGCAACTATTAAATGGCCACTTGGTCGAAGGTTAATCCTCTCACCTGGTAAAGATGATGTATAGCGGTAGGAAAAAAAACGACTGGTTGCACGCGATCACCGTAAATCCAGTCGCGGTTAGACTTCTTCTCTTCTCTCCTTCTGTGAACGTTTCTCCTTCTCTCTGGCTGGTCCCTGGTTCGACCGACGAATCGCCGCACGATGATATATCTCCGCGCCGTTAAACGGTCCATTGTTTGCGACGACCACTGACGAATTTGTATATGTTTATAATAGCAACGCCTGTGGCTAGCTATGAGGCATAATGGTGACAAGGGGAGAAATTGTTTCGTGAGTGGAAATTGCTAGAGCCCTAAGGGATACTCGGTGCTCCACCTAAAACCCCTGTCGATTTTTATCGAATTCTTTTTAGTGCAACCGTTTCACGACAATTTCGACCAGTTGGGGCCCGTATAAGCTGTTCAGAAGGTCATCCGATTAGTTCCACTAATCGATAATGTCGGAAAATTGGTGTTTGCAACTACGTCGAACAACGTATGTTCACATGTGCGAACATTCAGCGTCCAAAAGTATCCGCGCAGTTGCCGACTTCTGGCAAGATTTATTTTAATTAGAAAATTACAGATGAACCAAACTACGACGATTATATACTTAGCAGTTACTCCAGCTACTCGTAATAAAATATTACGACACGATCAAATTTATTTCTAAATTCTTTCATCGAGTTATAAGTTCAGGCGAAAACAGTTTTTTTGGGCTGATAGAAAGATTTTACTAAGAAAAGAAAAAAAAAAAAAAAGAGAAAAGGAAAAAAGAAAAAATAAATAAAACACATTTTCTGCTAGTCTATTAGCGAACGGTGTTTCTTCCAGTAGGTATAGTTGGAAAGTTACGTTAATAGGAGTCATGAAAAAGCTGTCGGCTTTTGAGAAAAGTTTGCGCTTAATTCGGTACTACTACTACTGCTCGCCGGAGAATTGCATCGTCCAAGCTCCAAACAACGTCGGAATCTAACGGATGTGCCAGACACGGCGCTAGAATTTCACATTGTGTTCGTGTACGTTATCACCCACTATGGCTTTCTGCCAAGTGGCCACGTGGGCTGACCTACAGGAACACAAGCTACGCTATTTCGGACTTTGAGTAGCTGGTACGTAATACCAATAATATTAACTACGCGTTACGCATCGACGTACGTTTGAGACCGATAGAACGTCGCGATACTTGCCAATGGAAATAGACGGGGGATGCGTGTAAAAGTGTAACATAGCGTAAGTTTAGTACATCCTGTTATTTCTCCAACTATCGCAAATACGTATAAAATGTGCGAAAGTTGCTTGGTTTCGTCAAAGAAATCTATCGTTGGCGAGATATTCGAGTCCAAATCCAGGATCGGTTTTTCGAAATAGCGATATGACTTTGCGTCGATCGTCGATTCTACGAAATTGCCCAAGATCCTAGCTATAACTTCATTTTTTCTAAATTTTTCAATTTCACGAGCTAAGAGGCTGTACGCAGGAGGCTCGTTCGATAAAATTCTACGAAAATTTCTTTCTATTTTCCTAGTACGAAATATTAAGCGATACGAGCATATACTCGTTCGACCTAATTAATTACTACGTAAATGCCGCAGTAAGTACAGCGATGTTCAAGATACTTTTTGCGGCCACTGTAAGTTTACTCGTTGCGAGCAGATGGCAAGAACGATAGTAAATTCCAATGAACGTTGCAAAATATTTGTATCGCAGAAAAGATCAGATTACATAAAGCGGAAAATCGCTCCAGCGAGTCTACCGACGAATCCGCTGCGCTCTAATCGTCATCTTTGCGTTTGATAGCGGATGCGAAGACTTCGGAGACTCGGCCCCCTGTCGCAGCGTGCAAAATTCGGGCCAGCGACATTCCTGCGGAGTAGAGGCTCCGCGGAATCCCTGCTCGGGGCCCAGCTATTATTTTTAATGCCCCGACGTATCCCGCGTCGCCGCGAGGACGAAATAAAACGGAGGGAATGTCGGGTGTCGAAGCTGGTGCGGATTTACGGGGCGCTTTGTAACACCGCCTTCCTCAATTCAGCAATATACCCGGGGCCCTTCCCCCTCCTCACCTACCGCGGGACCACATGACTCTCCCACGGGGGACAGAAGCTGTGGCCTGGAGCCCGGAGCCCGGGAGCCCGCGTTGTAGCCTCTCTGCTAGCTTTGTGCTCATTAACCCTCTGTGCCTACGGATTAAATACTTTCCGTAGCTCGTAGCCTCGTGTTTTCGTGAAAAATTGCTTTTACTGGGGTGGCAGATTCGACGAGGTTTACCGGCTTACCCACTATTATCCAGGCAATTCGGTAGAACCACGACATCGATTTACAGACTTATTCGGAAAACAACGTTTTGAAGCAGCGAGTATATCGACGAAACAGTCTCGATATATACGAGTACGTTATTATTAGTCAAATAAACGATTTACCGATGCGTTGATGTTGCGAACTGCTTCTCCAAAATCGTGACTAACCTTTTGTCGATAGTCCGAGCAAATTTCGAATAGAAATTGTTTTTCTTTTCTTTTCTTTTCTTCTTTTTTTTTTTTTTTTTTTTTTCGAAGGAATGTTTAAACGTTTGCCTCGAGGAAGAATCGTGGATAAAGCGTAGTACAGGTTCCGAAATTTGTCCCCGTTGTTTGAAAGCCTTAGAGCGAATACGATGAAAATAAAGAGTTCGATCTAGCCGTAACGCGCGGAAAGTATGTCTTACTACGAAGAGATAAATCTTCTTAATTCGATGTATCGTGAAAATGTTAATTGGAAAATTCGAGATTCGTCGAGATGTATTACCGTTTGAAAGTACGTAGGAAGGAAGACACGGTGAACGAGCGATGGAGCGGACTGACGGTTAGCGGTGCCCTTACGAATTGCCGACTTTTCTGCGAATGTGCCGCGCCATGGATGCTTCTATAAGGTAATCGGTCGCGTAGATATGATAGAAACCCGGAGAAACATGGCTGTCGCAACGGTTGGCTCGCGAAGGCATCAGCAACAAGGGCAGCCGCGGTTTTTCGCCATACATGGAACTGGAGCACGCGCCATATGAGCGACGTTTATGGATTACAAAATTGCAGGCCGAGCCTAACCAGATTTGAAACCGCTTCTACATAAGCGCGGTGTGCCCGGGAGCCCTGAAAAAGAAAAAGTAAAACGAATCGAGCCCAGGTCGCGCGGCGGCGGCGGCGGCGGCGGCGACTCTTACTGCGATCGGAGCGAACGTGTCGAGCTGTTGCTCGCTTACTCGGTTGGTTGTTCTCGGTGGAGAGCGCGCGCGCGCGCTCGCTCCAGGAATCCAGAAGTGTAATGACACGAGTAATTGGGCCTTAGAAACGGAATCCCCCGTCTACGGTTTTTGCCAGTACGCGGTCCTTTTGCTAACAATAAACGCGCATTCCGTTGGCTCCAGCCGGTGGATCCGGGAAAAATTCAACGTCATATTTCTCCTTTCGCGCACCTGCGTTAAAGCGAGGAAAAATTTCGTTCGACGGTCGCCCCGCGAAACTTTGTTCCCTATCAAGGTTGCTCTTGCTCATTGACGGCGTTGCCTTTATTATGGCAAAAAGCTAGCCGCGGTTTCGTAAAACGTAACGGAGTCGCGTCGTTTTTTGCCGCATACGGTACGACCGCGACCGTTTGTTTGGAAGGCGCGATGCCTTGCTTTTCAAGCAACTTTCATCGTTGGCCTGGTAAGAGTTAAAACGGCGCGAGACGCGTAGTTTTTCGTTGCAAAGTTGAATTGCGCGTGGAATTCTTAGATATAGATCGAGTTGTAAATAATCGTTAACAACGCGATGGAAAGATCGATGCGCGTAATTGGTGTAACGAGTCGAAGGTAATCCCTGCTATCGTTTAAGAATAATATTACAAATTACATAGTAATACGTACAGCGCTGACGACTTTTCTTACCAAAGTACAAAATCTGTCGTCTGTAAATAAGTAAACGCGATAATTGATTCTCTCGAGAATATCATGTATCGTATATTTGTATCATATTTAGAGCGTTACTCTTGAAAGCGAGCACAGTGCGATATGAATGGAGAGAAAGCCGAAGCAACGAAATATCCAGTACGTAAAAGCTACGAGGTCAACTAATACAGCCGCGTATATACCACGTATCGCAATAAATTATAAAAGTTAATGTTTGACAACGATAAGCGCGGAGAGAAAAAGAGGGGGAATCACGTTCGCGTAGTCGGATTGAATAGAAAGATCTATCACGTCCGATAAGTTACTATACTAAATCATGCGTGGTAAATTCTAATCACCTATTCATATGCAAACATTCAATGTTACTATTGCCAACGAGCAGTTCCTTCGCCGTGTATAATGTGATTATGCACGCTGCGCAAAGTGAAAACGCTATCGAACGTTAAATTACCGTCGCGCGTTATTTTACGTACAAACAGAGGTATATCAGCTAATTGTCGTGAATATCGAGGAAAATGAAAATATATGTATATCTTTGAACGAGAAAGTGCTGTATTGTTAATCACTATCAATTACTATTAATACGAGAGATATTCTCTAAAAGATATTTGAAGCGATACTATCGTGAAAAACACATCTTCCGTGTCTTACATTCTCCTATTTTTTTAACCATTCTCTATCTATCCGACATTAGAAAATGAACTATAAGATGATCTGAACAGTAGCCGATAGCAGGTACCGCGAAAGAATCTCAACAAGCAACAACATTAATTCCGTACCAAGTAGGAACAGGCGATAAGAGTATGATAAAAATGAATATAGTTCGAGAGTCATATTAGCGGGACACGCGGAAAGATGTCAACAACTTTTTCTTCGTAAAATAAAATCTATCGCGGGGATCGTTAAAAATAATTAACCGACTAACAAGGTCCGAAGGTCCGTTCTCCATATCCATACTCGCGTTCTCGATGAAATACAGCCGTAGTTATGCGCGCGTATTTATCGGAGGCGCGCTCATCGAAATCCATAAATCCGTCGTATTTTCCCATAAATAATGGAAATGCCAACGGCGGTCAGATAAATCAACGCGACCAGCCGCATTAAAAAAACACAATACGCGGGAACGAGGCGCGTTACACCTGTAAATCAAACGCGCGTCTATGTCTATTTATGCAATCGATCCCGCCGCACAATCGAATCGATCGCGGTCTTTAAGGTCACGCTCGTCCATGTTATGAGTTTCATAAGATCGAAGAGATTCTAAATGCGGCCTGAGCTCGGCCTCCGCGGTCCTTCGATCAAGGAAAAATCGCAATTCTCGATAAATATTCATCCTACTGACAATCAGCGAAGTAAAAAGGGGACGTTGCGACAGTGATACGACGCTATATCTTTTTTGCCCACCAAAGCGAACGTGGGTGTACCGTCGTCAGTTCCGGTTTCGATCGTTCTTTTAGGACGCCGGTTGATTCGTTACCGCTGGTTAACGTATTAAGCATCATAATTTGTCGAACGTTATCGAGAATTTATTATACCTACCTACTCGGTACAGATCGTTGTAAGTTTGTTAATTAGAAATTAGATATACCGTTTCATTACAGCGGTAGCCAAGCGTAGAAGCTGAATTTTCAGTAGCACTTTGCTTGCTCCCTTTCTTTACACGATGCAGTCTCTCCCGTCTAATTGGTTTTAGTTTGTCCTATGCTTTATGCGAATATAGCGAGTTTAGGACTGATTCGATAACGTTACGCGTAGTAATCTCCAAGTATTATATATGTTTAGCGACGTAGGACGCAAAAATCGAAAATTTGATTTTACATAATGTATTATCACGTCGAACATTTACCAAGTAACGAATGCACGCGGCAAGAGAGTCGCAAATCTACGTACGTGGCTGCGAGACCGGAAACAAGCATCGTCCGAAGCCTAAGGAAAGGTTAAAAAAAGGTCGCATCGACGTATTGCAACGAGATTCAACCCTATTAAGCGGGACTGGAAAGTCGGAAGGGTCGATAACGAATTAGCCGGAATGTTTGCAGAATCAATCGGTGCGCGCAATGGCTTTTAATCACCGCAGAAGCTCTCGTGTCGTTTCGTCATATCCGGCGACGGGGACGGCGAGATGCTTAAAAATGCACTCAAGACCGCGTCTGGATGCAGCCTGACGTGCAGTCTGGACGAGGGCGTCGTAAGAGGGAAGTTAGTCCTTAATTTATTCGTCCACTCCGACTGGCCGGTGGGCTGATACAACGGCAATGCAATTATTATTAGCTTATTATTATATAATTGGCGGACTACGGTTAATGAGGCCTCTTGAGACAGCTGACCGCGAACCAACTCCAACCGAAGAATCATCCGTTTATTTGCCGATGCGTTAATTGACCGATGCCGTTCGTGTTCGCAAACGTTCCTCTCTGGCTGATGCCAGTCGCGTCCGTGCCAATGATACGCTTGCTTCGGCCAATTACGGCTGATCCTCTACGGATGATTCTCCAGAATTAAAACCAATATCCAACATCAATCGAATATCGTATAGTTGATTGCAGTCGCATGTTGCACAACCTATCTCGTTGCATCTCGAACGTTGCATATTAGATTCGTGCATACGAGATGATACGCGTGAATTTTCCTTCGCTTTGAATTTCACTAGCCTCGAATACCGATATGTATATATATATATATATATCTATCTGAATCTATCTATCTGAAAACTTCTGTGACACTGGCAAATACGTACCAGCCTTTTTATTCCGTACTTCGAATTCATAGAATTCGTACTCTAATTCAGTAAACGTATAGGTACATGGTGTTTCAAATAATAAGAGATTTGTGATATTTCAACGAAACGAATCAACTTTTTACGAAAGAATACCTGAATACCTCAACTCTTTAATCGGTATTTCAAATCTTAAGATATGGGATAAGCCTTCTATGCACAAATTATTCCACGATCGTTCGATTACGTTCGAAACAATTTATACTTCACCTGTATCTTATCTACCTGAACGATCGTTTATAAAACATAAAACACCGCGAACAAACGATTTCAAGCGATCGATACGATCCGATCATCGTTTTATTAAACTGAAACGAACTAAACAATCAGCCGACGATATTGTTTACGCAGGCCGTTTAATTATCGTTCGAAGCACTCGATAACAGTTGCCGCTTCGCGGCTGCTGCTTTTTCGAGCTTTCTTTATCGGTCGCGATGCGTATCGCGTGCAAAAGACTGCAACGCGTCCGATGCCCTGACCGATATTCGTGAGACACGCAGCGCCGGTCGCGGTCGTGCGCGCAAAACCGTGGAATATAAACGACGCGATTAACAGTCGGCGCGCAAGCTGAAATTATTATGTCGTCGCCGGAATGGGGCGCAGCCAGGGAAATATGCAATTATCGCGTGTCTAATAGAGTGTTATCGAATTACGTTGTACCATGATACGCAGGAATGCCGTAGGCGTTGCACGGGTTCCATTCGCAGAAAAATCTCGTTTCTTGAGATTTTCGATTCGCGATCGTCTCGACCATCCGATCCAATTCCGATTCTCATTGGTAGCGCTACCCTTTTCCACAAATTCAAACGCATAGAAAGACATACGATAATTTTTCGTTTGTTCGACTAACTCTCTCTCTCTCTCTCTCTCTCTCTCTCTCTCTGAAGTTTCAATTTAGCGAGACAACAAAACCCATCAAATTTTCATTCATCGTCGTATTAAAGAAGAAAACATTTGCTTCGAATCACGAATATTTGATAGTTTCAGAATTTATAATAAATTTTCGCCAGATCTACGGTTTGCTTTGCAAGGCAACTGTAACTAATCAAATTATCCGTAAAGCGTCAATGAAATAATAAGTGACTCATTGTGAGAAGTACGAGTGGCGTAAGTCAGAGTCGATTGGTTCGCGTGACAAAGATTTCCATGGAGTCCGCGAGTGAAACGTCAACGATTATTGCTTGAACCGTCCTGCCGCGTCGTGCCGTTCCGTGCCGCGCTGCCGCCTCCGCGTCGACGAACCTCCGGAATGAACCTCCTCGACGAAACTTTCAACCGTGGTCGCAGCCCACGTCGCAAATTCCACTCGACCTGGTGATTTACAGAGCCGCGTTTGTCAATAGCATTTTCCATTAGCAATTCATGCGGCATCGGACGCGTTTATCTGCTTCATAAACTATGATAGAAAACACATATATCATCGCATCGTTGCTTTCGCAATGGTCGACCGAGCAGCGTCGTCCGCACGAACTTTTCAGTAGTTTTCAGTATTTAACCATTCACGGTCCTGCATCCTGACACGTACCTACTTCCAACGTCGCTTTCTCTATCAACCACCATATTTCTGTATTTCTTTATTTTTATTCGTCTCTGACAATGTTACATAATCTGTGGTATTAAGTATCAACGTAAGTATCGCATTCGTGACTCGACGCAAAGGCTCTTCAAATATCACTTTCCCAACAAACGTCTACAATTTTAAGGATTTATTTATTTTCTACGCTATAGTTTCACGCAGATAAATACAAATTAATTGGCAAACATTCAGCTGCAAGATTTGTCATGCATTCGATTACATGAACAATTATACAGAAATTGTAGCGCGATTGATAAATATAATTAATGAATTGCGCAACGGTGACGATCGGTATTCCAAGTATGCGGTGTGGTACTACGCAGTAAGAAAAAGAAAAAAAAAAAATAGTTTGTAATAATATTGTGATAATATTACGGTCGATGTTGTTGCGCAAGATGTTCTTAGAAGAATTAGATTAACAAAGTTTATAAGTGGTATGTGAATTAATAAAAATGTTGTTACGTATATAGAATCGATTAGTCACGTTGGAGGAAGCGTTCGATGTAATAGCACAAAGAAGCGTACTCTTTAAAAGAAGGAAAATTCCTGACGCGTTATAAATTGTAAAACAATCGTGTATAATCGATATATCGCGACAACTTGCCACCGAATAGCTTGTTAATAGTAAATATGAAGAAAATGACGAACGATCGACCAACGTTTCGTGCATATTGACAATGTCACGTGCGTATACATAAATCTGTCGCACGTTGTCACTCGATTAAGCGAGATGTTATAATTTTCTATTAACAGATACGCATCGTACGCAACTACGAAACAGGCGTTGTTGCGATGAAATTTTTTTAATCGGAAAAGAAATCATTTGTTTTCAGAAAGAAGAATTACTACGTTCGTTTCGATCCAGAGAGGAAATGTAATCGCATTCTTTGAAAGGACAATGTAATAGAAAGACAAACTACCGTATTGTCCATCCCGTTTGTCTATCTATCTCCTCCTTTCATCTTCAGCTAAAAACAGTACACACGCACACGTCCCGATTGCGCGACTTAACGCATGGAATAAGAAATGGAATTAGGCGCGGAATACCTAAATATCGATGATCTTACGCTTGACATACGAGTGAGTTTGAAATATCTACTCGTTTCTTTCTTTTTGCAGTTGTGCGTTTCTTATATCTATTTTATCGTAATATATTTATATAATCGAGAAATTAATCGCAACTAATTCAAGATTCGTGTGATCGCGAGTTAAAAAGTGTAACCATGGAGGATTAACCGTATATATTACAACGGGATTAATATATATATATATGATTATATTTAATTATCTAACTTTTCTCTTGGTATAATTTTGAGAAATACGAAAGGACCGACGGCGAAAGATTTTCGATGATCGAAGTGAAACTTTGTCTGTTTTAATTTTCACCCGACAAATCGAAAGTTGCTGCTGCTCAGCCAATTAAGGAATCTTGCGTGTTTCAACGGAGCCCAGGCCCCAGCAGTCAATACTTTATTATAAGCCCCGTTTATTATAACCGTAAGCCGTAAGCTACTTTGTCGAGCCGCGGTGCAGTTAAACTGCGGGAAATAAAGTCTGCTACAAGATGATATATTCGGTAATAAATGGTCCTCGCGAAAATTACGCTTGCGGAGAATAGTTTTTCATCTCGAGGACGCCGAGTGGATTTTTATTCGCCGCTTATGAGTTAGTAAAAGTATCCCATTGGCCGGGAACGCATTATCGAATTGCCATAATAATTGTTTTTTGTTTCGTGTGGACAATTTTTGCAGCTGGATTCAGGACGCGGTGTTTATGCATCGATCGATCGCGAAAAAGGATTAGTTCGTTCAATTTGTCAAGTCCGCGCAAGATTTTCCCACTATGAAACGAACTTTAAAGCCGGCTACCGATATCGCAGGTGGAAACGATCGATCTGCGAACCCGTACATGGTCATGAGGTCATACGAGCGATAAAGTCGATGTAAGAAAATCATATAAACGATCTGACGATTGGCTTCCGGTTAAACGTCTCTTCGATCAGTCGCCGGCGCATGATTATGCTAATTTCTACGTATCAATGTTAATATCGGCTATTTATGATCGTCCGATGTATGACTTACGTTCATTGCTTTCACTTTGCTGATACAACGAACGATAGCCAACGAACGCCGACTTGTCAAACGGGAGAATTAAATCCGCCGTTTAAAGAAATTCCTATTTCGTCCCCGACAATCTCCCGCGGTTATCGTACGATAAATACGAAAAAGCTCGAAAGTTATAACGGATAAATTATTAGTTCGATGAAATTCACTCGACTTGCGCCAAGTAAATAGATACCTGTTTAGATGTTTGCAATTTGCAAAATTGTCTCGTAATTTCGAAGCAAATTCTTCGATTTGTATCAAACTTTGCAACTTCCGATACGATCGTGATCATCATGCCTCGTTAAAGCGTCGAAGAAATTTTCAAATGTTTCTTCTAACGTTTGCGATATACGTATTTACGTGTATATTTATCGTACATTCAATATCACAGTTTAAAAACTTGTCCAAATCATTGCATGTTCATCGAAAATAAACGTCTTTCCTTCTTACCGCCATCTTCCAAATTTTGTCAAATTTCTTATCGAGCACGCCCAATCCACACCCCATTTTCCCCAAGAATCTTCAAAACTAAAAGGAAGAGCCCAAAAGCAATTCACCCGAACAAACAGCGGAAGAAGCTTTCGAGGAGCAACGACGAGCAACGCGAGACATCGTTTCGCAGCGGATTCAACCCCTCGCTTGGTTCTCGGCAAGTTTCGCGAAAGTTAATTAATAGCTGGAAGGGGAATGGAGGGGGGGGGCAGAGAGAGAGAGAGAGAGAGAGAGAAAGAGGTGGAAACGAGAATCGGGAGGTTTACCTGTTGACAGTAACGACGCCCGGCGAAAAGGGCTTCGAAAGAAAAACGCCGATAGGACGTGTGTTTACGAAAGCTGAAATTCCAACGGGGGCGCACGGGGGTTTGGTCGAAAAAGGGGGAGGTTAGTCATTGGCGCAACCACCCCCGCGTACTCGTCGAGTAGCCGCAGCGAGGGCAACGTTGTCGAGCGCAATAAAGACACCCCTCCCCCCCCCCTGCCCCGACCAGGGAGTAGTTGCAACGCGAAAGTCGGCCCCGAAGGAAACTTTAAATTGGAAAAGTTTCGGCCAGGCCGTCTCGGGCAAAGCTGCAGAATGCTAAAAAATAAGCGCGCGCGAACCCTGCTCGGCCATTATCCCCGGCGCAACCGGCTCGATTCGTTTGAAATTTCTCCTGCATCCTACTGCTGCATTATCTTTCACCATTATTATCCTTCGTTACGTTACGTCGTACGATCTGTATTTTTCGCATCCTTTCACGACGCGTCGTTACACGATGCGCATTACCTGGTCCGTTGATATTTCCATTCCTTCGATGTTAATTACAAGGGTTGAGAAACTAATGGACAACACCGCATATGCCCCAATAGGAAGAAAGATCAGAAAGTTTGTTTCCTCGTATCTAAAAAAAAAAAAAAAAAAACAGCGTGCATTTCACTTTCTTTGTGCATCATCTTTCTCGTGGTCTCATCGTACCGTTGACAGACTCTTCGTACCGATATATCGGCTGTTCTAATATTAATATCAACGTTTCAACGTAACGGGCATTTTAAGAAAGAAGAAACGAAAAAAAAAAAAGGTTTAGAAGTTTAGAAGTTCTCGAAGACAAGCAAGAAAAGATCGTCGAGCCATTGCTCATACCGCAGTTTCATAATTCTCTGCAGGTATTTCTGTCCCTTCCTTGCTATTTAAGAAGAGAAACGAGGCTAACGTTGAAAGCGTAATTTTCATTGAGCCTCGTAAGGTAGCTGCAACAAGCCTACATTCTTATTTTCCATGGAACATGTCTCTTCCTTACTTTTGTTACGTTTCAACCATGACCTTATTTTCCGTTATGGTTCATTCCTGCCTGAGCCATCCTTCTCGTTTTGGTATGTGTGCAACCGTTTTCATTCCTCGAATGCTATGCGTAATCAGAATGCGTAATACTCTCAGAACGCATAGCGTTGGATATAGAGCGCAATTTACAAATACGTCCGTTTCGCTTCTCAACAGCTCCCTTTTTTTACCTTTAGGGAGAATTGAAATATTCTCTATCGAAAAGATTCATATTTATAACGAATCAATATCGGACGCTATATCGTTTATCGAACGCCGTTAAACGCCGAGTAAAATTAAAAATATTTGTCTCTCAATTTAATATCTACCAATTTCAAGTATTCTAAAACTAAAACAAACTCGACCTTCAGACGTTAATATCACTTCCACTTTTCGTACACGTACTTTACAACGAGCTTTGTAAATTTTTCTACGCTCCTACAATTTCTTGTATAAATGCTCAAATCCAGGAATCGGTCGTTCGTCTCTCGGCGCAACTTTCTCGAAAGCCGAACCCCGTATGTTCCCATTGTGAATGCGGCTTAACAGACGGGTGGTTAAGCTTTTCTGGTAATTAAGTGCGGCTTATGTCGGCTTGCGAGGGTGGCTGCGGTAACCTTAGAGGTTAATAACTCAGGGGAGGGTCGAATATGATATTGTTATGGGGTGGGCTGTATAAGAGGGGGTGCGATGTACCAGGCACCCGTGAACCCTACACCGGCTGATTAGGCTCGTGCCAGGCGTTATTAATCCGCTAACTCACCCCCCCCCCCTCCCGTCGCTCCACCTGACCTCGCTAACGAGCACTGCCACGGTTACACTTGCACGTGCCACCGGCTCTCACGTGACTCGAAAGCCTCCACCTTGCGTGGCGAGGGGTTGACTATCCGCCACTTTCTTCGCGGGAATCGAGCACGAGGCGAAAGTTTTACTCGAGCAACGACCCTCGAATTGCGATATTTCTAGGAATACGAATTATTTCCTGGCGAAACTATGGACTAGCAAAGTACGAAATTTGAGAGGCGCTGATAAAATAAAACTTGACGGATGTTGATGAAATATACCAATTTTACAGAAGAAACTGTTTTTCCAATTTCTTCCGTTATTTACCTATATCTTCCATTATTTTTGTACGTTTGAATTTCGGCCGCGGAGAGTATTCAACTTGCTGGAGGTAGCTGTTCCATTAGCCTGGTCAGAAACGGAAAATTTAGTTACCGAAATTCCCTGAACAGAGAGTCACTGGTGTGGAATGTGTTGGGTTAATCTGACGTAGTATCATCAAGAAGAGCATAATAAAGCGAGACGTTAACGCGGCTATTATAATTAGAGACTCGTAGCTTCAGTATTTACTATATACAAATACATATATATATATATGTATATGACTTTGACAATACGTCGATGGCGTTAAATATTCGTTCTGATTAAACGATTAATAATTTGCTATTTCGAATCAATTTTCTGAAAAATTCTCAGTTTTGCTCGCTTGCGTTAAACCTATTTGAAGAAAGGAAGCGTACATTAGACACGTACGCTGTTGTCGTAGCATCGCGCTGCTTCGAATTATTTGATAGATCGGCAGCATCTCGATCGTGATCGGACGTTGATAGCAGGGTTGGAAGGTCGCGAGAAGAGCTCGGAAGTCTCGAGATTGTCGAGGGTCGGAGCCATGACCTCTTTGTACGTCCTCATTGTTACTCCTCTGGCCCCTGGTGCTAATCCGACCTGACCCCATGCACCGGTCCAATCCGAACGGCTGCTCGTCCAGCAGAGATTGACAGTTTAAAATATGTATAATAGACGGAGGGTGTTTCAGAGGGTGACGGAAGGTCTGGATTAAATTGGACGCCGTGAATTAATCGGCTTCTGTTTGAGTGAAATTGGGCAAGCGCTGTTAGGAAACGTGAGCATCGAACGCGGTCCATTGTGTCGTCGCGCATCCCCTGCCCTTTAAATCATATACAAGCTACCCCTGGCAACCTGCTGGCCCTATTAATCGGTCGGTAATCGTGCATTCACGTGAATGGATACGGGGATGACTGGAACGAACGAAGGAGGTATTGTATCTTTGTTTTGCCCGTCTCTTTTGTGCCTGACGATTTGGGAGGAGTTGCACGAGTTCGGGTCAAGGGCCAACATCTCGCAAGGGTGGCTTTCGAGTTTCGAGCAATCCGTTCGCTGCATATTCGTATCTTTTCATTTCTCCTTTTGCCGTTCGATTTACGCAACGTCGCAGTATATGGTACGTTTCCTGCAAGTTTAAATCTGACGGATATCGATGATATCGATTAAATTTTCTTCCATTATCTCGTTGTCAGACAAGAAGGATCAAAGAAGAAACTATTTACTATAAATCGTGTATATTCGATTCTAAGATTTACGATAAAAATATCGAAACTTTGACCGTCGTAAGTAATAATTTTGAAAAGAGAAAAACGTAAATCGATCGTTTAACAAAGACGAAAGAGATAATTGAAAGATAAACTTCGCTGCTTAAATCGGTGTTATAGCTTATAGTCGTTTATTTCGGTCTATACGATCTGTTGCCTCGAGTATTATTGTATTCGTCATATTCGTTATTGCACAAGTCCATCGATATACAAAGTTCAGAACGCAAATCAATTTCTGTCATTTTATTTTCGCTTAATTTAGCTACGGGTTTGGCCGAGCTGCCTTGGCAGAAAGGGACGTGTGGCATCGCGCGAAAGTTTCGCATTCCGAGTCGGGGATCCACGACTGCGGCAAGATCCGATCTGTCGGAGTTATGCGTTATTGGGCAGCGTACGTCGTCACACACGCGATTTCGTATCGCGCGGCAATTCCCCGTGAAAAATTCCGCTCGGCAGCACCGGCATTGCATAAACATTAGGGATGTATCTTCGATCTACGGCTGGTCGTAAGACGGTGGCACACACCCACGTTCCTGAAATTGAAAAAAACTGAATGGGTGCTTCGGAGCGGTGTTCCACCGAGGGGCTCAACGTCCTTTCGGGCGACGGCAGTGGAATTATAGGCATAACGAGCCGCCGAGCGCGTAAACCTCGCGTTTTTACGGGTCATGCTTGTTTATGCCGCTCACGATACTAGCGATAATGGAGTTTAAATGGCTCGGGAACGGAAATCTATCGGGATGCAAGGAATAGAGAGCATCGAGACCTTCTGACTTTGGAATTTCTCCAACGAAAACGATCCTATCTGTTCGATTAACGATCGAGGAGACGAACGACGATTAACTAAATCGACCGTTTGGCCGTTGTTAACGCAACAGCATAGAAAAATATCCGTAAGAGCTGACCGAATTGATATAAAAACGTTGCTACGCGTTACTATTGCCAGTAAGATCTCAAAGGTTCGTTTGGTTTTCATCTCTTATCGAATGAACAGGAGTAGGTATATGTTCAGACCGTAGGTATATGTGGCTTTAATCGGCAGAGAAGATAGTTATAAAATTATGGACTTTAATTTGTACGATTATTACAGAGGAGCTGAGTTGGATGGCGGAGAAGGAGAAATCTTAGATCACGCAGTGGTCCGAACAATGAACGTTGACGTTAGACTGGCAGTCGAATGGGTCATGAAAAACATATGAGATGAAATGAAACGTCGGTGTAGGATATTACGGTATCTCGTCTCTTTCAGAATGATGAAATATCCAATATTGGAATTTTCTTCGACGTATTATACAGGCTCCCTGTATGTATAGGATATTCCATAATTTGCGATGTAATCCGAAAGGGAAAGCAAGTTCTTTTCCCAATATACAGGAGTAAAAAGTTAAAGATCCGACATGAATGTCGCGACGACATCTTTCGACGATAAAAAAAAAAAAAAAAAAAAATCGCGATACGGTTAGAAAAACCAAGAGCGTGGTCCGAGTTATAGTTCAGAAATTAGGTAACTAGGAGTTGACAGATCGCCAAGATGAAGAGTCGTAACTCGTTTCGTCCGTAATTTTCTGATCGAATTACGTAGTACTGCTAAAAATAAGCGGATGTTGGAATACTTTTGAACGGTAGTGTACATTTCTAGAACGAACCAGAAGGCGAAAAGAGAGAGAGAGAGAGAGAGGGAGAGGGAGAAAAAGAAATTCTCCTCGCATTTTCGTAAGAGACTCGAAACGTCCTCGAGTCCCGGAACCGTACGTATAGCTAAGGAATATTCACGAACGAGAGGGTGGTTACCCCTTGTCGTGGCATCGCGGCCAATCTTATGGAAACTGCTGACAGCACGTCTACTTTGCACAACAGTTTACAACCCTCGCGACCCTGCCGTAAATATCAAGAATACCCGCGTGCATATGTTGCGTCGCGCCAGTCAAATTCTGGCTAGCGGTCCCTCCAACCGTCGAGCGTGGAAATTTCGGATGGAGATTCATCCTAGTTTCACCCCCGTTTCTTTTTTTTTCTCCGTGTCCCGCGTTGCCGCGTGTTTTTACGTTTCCTCTGGGCTTTGCCAGACTCCATACGGTGTCATTACACACCCCATAAAGCAGCACGCGATCGACCATAGTGGCACTGCCACTAGAAACTCGGAATCATAGACTATCGAATTCGTTGCGCCCTTTCGCTGCCATCGATTTCAATGCACGCTTTCCTTTCTCGAAGAACGTCTAATTTTCTTGTTCTTTTTATTTCACCGTTCAATGACGAATATCGACGTACTTTTATCACTAGCTGTACGTGATTCGAAAACGTGCTGTCACTCGACAAGAAAAAGGTACGTTATCTTTGGAACGAAGCAACCATGTAAATCATGGTACTTCATATTTACATGTACCTCCTTTTTTCATCGAAAATATCGTATAATCAGATTTTTCATTCGAAACTCGAGATTGATAGATCCGTCGTTATAAATGTTCGCGTTGAATCGACGTACGTTACGTACGAGTATGATATTACATCCAGCGACTTTGCCAAGAAAAATATGTCAAGACCCGCATAAATATATTCCACGAGAACGTACATCGTGTTCGTCACACGTTATAACGTTAGATATCGTCGAAACGCACCTCGCGATACTATGCGCAAACCTGTTAACGTTTAATATCGTTATCGGAATAGCAAGCGATGAAAAGATTTAAAGCGTGCAATGACATAGAATAAACATAAAGAAAGGCAGAGCGTATCGTTAGAAAAAAGAAAAAAAAATATATATATATATATGCATAAGATACGTAGTAATGATTACGACGTTTCAAAGTACTAAAAATTATTTTCATTCGCCTTTCCTTTCCAGATATTTTTTACTACAAGATAGAAGATTTACAGGACTGTGCCATCGGTAAACGGCAGATATCTATTCATGCATGTATATTTCTATGAAAAATGAAAGTGAAAATAAAAAAACTTTGGTGGAAATTTCTTATACGATACAACGTATGTGGTTTGAAGATTGTAAGAATGCATCATATGCTTTGCGTGTTTTACATAACGTACGTTACATACATAACGTATACGTATATTCTTCGTATTCATGCACGAATACATTGCACGTTTCGTCCTTATGCGACAAACTGATCTATAATAATTTATCATTATCTACTTAGTTAATACGCTTGCTAAATCGATCGATTGCTTTTCATTATCCCGAATCGCGCGGATAAAAGTTATCAGTTTCGAAATTCAACGATTTATATTATTAAAAGATCATCGTTCCCGTATTTCAATTTAAACTCGTATAGCGGAAAACGACGCGAGTATTAAAACTATTCGCGTCGTTATTCGTGCCTAAATTTATCGACTAACTAGTCGATAGCTATATCGCCTTTTTCATATTTTCTTTTTCCATCTTTCCTTTAAATCCTCTTAACGTTCGAACTTTGATGAATCCTGATACGGATACGTATAGAATTCCATCGATAATCGAGCAGAGAACGCAATTCGTACAGGTAGCGCGAGTTTTTTCTCTTCCTTTTATTTCTCGGAAAAGTCATCGTTACTCGTGGAAAGGGTTAGCGAGGCGTTTCACGAAGCTCGTTCGAACGAAGGAACGTGTCGGTCGAACAGGACATCTAGATTAGATCGTCGCCTGGCGACTCTCGGTTTCCTACTTTTGCTAATGCTTCTTTATCGAGTCTCGGGTTCGTTCTCTTTGTCGTTTCGTAGTCATCGCGTCGACCTGCACTCGGGGCCAAAGCGATTCCAAACTCCTTTTCTATTCCTCATCGTGTCTGACACGTGCGACAGATCGCGACTCGGATTGCCTTTCGCGCGTAGTACGTACGCTAATGACTACCCACGATGCGACGCAACGCGACGCGACGCGACGCGACGCCTTCTTTCCTCCACATTTTTTCACGATTCCGACTACGACATTGATACGCGTGATTTATTCGCTTCTCTCGGAATGTATTCGTTCATCGTGCCAGCTATGTGCGTTTACTTCGTTTTCCAATAGTCGAAATATAAAATAATCACTGGATAGCAAAGGTGGACAGCGTTTTTCTATTGAAGAATTTCCTTGTTCGAACGCTTCCTTGTCCGTTCCCCATTAAATCCTAAATACTAAAGGTTCTTTCGTATCCTCAAACCAAGCACATGTATATCTATCTTACATTGATATACGTATAAAATCGGTAATTGAATAAGTATATTATTACGTATATATATATATATATATGTATTATATTACTACTTAGCAATTCCAAGTTTAATGCATCCACGTAGAGGAAAATGATTGACGTCAATTAGCTTTAGAAAAAACGTAATTATTCTGTCGCCTTGATGTACAGTAGAAAATATAATGTTGATGCGAGGAATTATTAAATAGTTTCGTATAAATTTATATGTAAGTTGATTTACGATTCAATCAAAGGTAACGTTTCTCGCAATATCTCGGTACGCGATACACGCGAGAACAACGTTTACCTAATGATCGGTACGGATTAAAAAATTCTGACGCTGTATAATACGTTCATAAACTATCGATGTTTAACGATTTTAAAAAGTTACGGAAGGAATCAATCGGAAGGATGAAGTATTATATTTATATGTTAATCGTTAACGTTCCATCTGTATGTTAATTAAATAACGATAAATAATTCAAGATGTTGTGCACTCGTTATAACGCGAATAAAAAACATAAGCTGTGAAAGTAAAATAAGAATTAATTTCGATAAAAAATCAAGCAAAGTACCTGGTCTACTATCGTAGATGGTATGGTACGTAAAGTTCAAACTTTAATAATTTATCCAAGTTTCGTTATATCTTTGTGCGATCTTTACTCGCGATAACGGGCAAACCGGATCCAATTTTCTCGATGAAGTTATATCAAAACGGCACGATCGGATCACGATCAGATATTTATATAACAGGTTATTTTATAGACGTTCGTAGGTTCGTATTTAAATTGTCATGGTTGTGTCAAGTTATATCGAATATAGATATCCAATCCGTAGGTTATCGACGATTGATAAAGAATAGCAACGAGGGCAGGGAGAATGGATAGAGCCGGACGTAGGAATTCCCGATGGACGTGTCCGCTTCCTGATACCGAAGCGATTAACGCAAGCACGACGCTAGGCGTCGTCAAGCATTCGCCTCGACTCATTGATGGATCTCCCGGAGGCTCCCAGCGGTCATTAATAATTCATCCGTCATCGGTCGCAGCGGTAATGGCAGCGGCAGCCAGGCAACGTCGAGAGAAGCATTCATATCTGCGAATCGATCCCTAAACTCCGCGGCTGCGGCCAACCTTCAGCAGCCTTCTGATTTGCATATAAAGGCATTCCTTCGGTTGTCCGCGGCCGCGGCCGCGTAACTGTAAGTCCTCGTTGACAGGATCTGCCAACAATCTGGTCTGCATGATTTGCTAGACGGCGGACTGGCCGCCTCGATTCTTCGCCTGGCGTATCGCTACTCTTTCCATTCTCCAGCCTCGCGACGTTTCCTCTCTTCCAGTATCGTGACACCGTGTGTTTTCCGAGGAAACGCGATCGTACGCTGGTCGACGGAAACGAGCGATGCGTTCCGAAAGGCGGGATGTAAATACTACGAATCTATCGTACAAGTATGAAAACAGAACAGCCGTTACTGTGCTGCACGCTGATAAACCGAATTTAATTTGCAAAAGTTTTCACCGCGAATCTAATCCTCGTTGGAACGTGTTAACCCCTTGTGTTACGCGAATCATCGATGATATCCCGATCGTACGTAGTTTTGCGTGAAATTCATTATATATTATATATTATCGTTGCGTCGTTAATGCCACAAAACAAAATCGATCGTCATTTTACGTAACGCGATTCGTAACAATCGACGTCGAAAATAGAATAATCGCGTCTTTGGACTTTCTAGGCTACCGCCGTTTCGTCCTGCGTTTTTATTTTCTTTCTTTCAACTATTTTATCTGTGTAAAATAATTCTAACCAAGATACGTATGTAGAGGTAGCAGCCGCGTGTAACTTCCCTATGAAAGCTACATCAACGTCTTCGATGTTCGATATCTCTCGACAACCGAACCACCTGACTCTCTTGTAAGATGAATATGAATTGCATTCTTTGTTCCTGTATTAATGCTAACAGAGATAGCTATCCTCGTCAGTGTGGCAGCTCTGTAATCATTGATCTTTATCTCGTTATTCGTACGTCACCTGAGCACGCTATAATGCTCGTAATATTCAATTTAATTCACCGTGTGATTTAAGTGGCGCATTTACGAGACTAGTTATTCTTATCTCGATGAACGAATATTTCATCGCTGCGTAGCAATATTTTACGTAATCAAAGCCACGAATAAGATATTACGATATCATAATACGAACGTTAATAACTATATACGAATAAATAATATCCTTATTAGTTGTATTTTATGCTGTGCCGATAATCTTAATTCCACGAATTCATTAGGTATACGCACCTATATAAATTAAATTAATAATGCATTAGGAACATGCACGCATGCATACATACGTACATATAGTGGCAATTTTGTATCAGATATACGTATGCAGACATCTTGTCGCTTATGTAACATATTTTTAAATGTATTTTAAATCTACTTGGCAATTAACTGAAAATGATAATTAAGTTTCACCAAGCAACGTAAAAAATATCAGAATTACAGAGAATTAGCATCTTCCACGAATATCTACAGCGAGTGGAAAAACGTATTTGCGCGTACTCTCAATCGCCAATGAAACGCTCTTGTTTTCAGCTGTTTTACGTTTCATATTTATCGTATCAAGCTTTTTTGTAGCAATATGAAAAATCCTACTAAACGATACTATATATATACAAATAAATGTCATAGCAACCGTAACAGCGTAAAATTCCGTTCCTGTACTCTATACGGCACTACGATATGCCAGAATTAAAGTCAACATCTACGAACAATTCTTGGATTTTCAAACAAGTTCCTAGCGATGTGACAGCCAGACACGGCCCGAGACACCTGCCACCAGCGCAACGATAACGCCGTGTCATTACCACCCCCGTTTCCATTAACCCTCTCGATTCAGCGAAAGCACAGGCTCGATACACCGTGCGCTGGCTCATCCGGCCATTGTGATGTCACGTGAGCTCGTAAACTCGGTTTACGTAATTACGAGGGGTAGGACGAGTGGGTTCGGGCCCCCGCCCTGGCCCCGCACGGGCCCCGTCAATAAGTCGGATGCCATTAACATTCCCGGACCGGTTGGGTTAAGTCAGGTTAGTTACCGGGTTAACCTTACAAAACTGTCGGGTCAGTTCTGGACGAGGCTGTAGGTCCGTGGTCCCTAGAAGCCCTGGACCAAAGGGGGCCCAAGGCGTAGAAGCCGCCCATGAATTTCGGCTAATGAGAACATTTCGAGATACGTCAGTTCCAGTATGCTAATGGCCATACAGATGCCGATACAATTTCGAGATGAACCTCTCTCTCTCTCTCTCTCTCTCTCTCTCTCTGCCTCTCTTTCCCTCCTTCACTCGCTGCAGCCCCACCCTCCTCGCGCCACGATGCGACCTCTTTCCCTTCGTCCCCCTGTTCGTCGTATATTACGGCTGTCCGCCATATCTCCGACTTAACTATGCGCTTCGTAGAGACCGGTGCGTGCGTCTTATGCAAATACCCTGCATTTTGTTTAATTAAAGCGGATACTTGGCAAGGAATACCTTCGGGAACTTGGACGATTCGCGCGATCAGCTTCCGGTTATTGGAACCCTCGATCAAACAGGCGACTGGTTCTTTTGGGACTGTATTGTTCGCGGTGGCACTTGGCCATTTATAGGGATTCATAGGGATTTAAGGGGCCTTCGTCTTGTCAGGATACGAGATTTATCGCTTTGCGGCACGGGTGCGCGGTCATTTCCTATAGAATTTTAATACCAAAAATTGCGGTAGAGATGAGAAAAGTCGTAACCTTTCATAGAAATTTTCGTCTACGATACAATCTGATCTGATCTATCGATCTGAACCTGTTCGACACAAATCTTATGCCTGATCGTCGGTAGTTTCGGCGTCGAGCAATTATCTATGAATATCACGAATCGTACACCACATACGGTATAGATGTTAGATATCGATTTAAATTGTCACAGCTGGTTTAAGTTATTCAAGCTTGTCAGGTCAGGTATAAAACTTTTGCACAGCGCTACGTATATCCACCTGTAACGAAGACGAGAAAGCTGGCCAGCGGGGTTCTTTCTATCGGAATCACATTTGGCTAGAACGATAGTGCAGGATCCTTTTGGGAAAAGTATATTGGAGGAAAAGAACGAGGCGGAACGAGCCAGACGCTGACCTTGAAAGTCGACGGACTCGGACAGATTTAAGGTTCACGAAGGTGAAACGTTATGAAAAACTCGAGTAAAAAAAAATATCTTAGCCGGGAGACTGCACTGTCGCGAGAACGTTGTAAATTGCGCGTTCGATTCCGGATCGTAAAACCGGATGTCATGCTGACTGCCATCTCTGACAGCACCGTTTAGGACTGCAATAAATTTTGACTTATATAAGTTTAACTAACGACTCTTTGGCTACGATTTTCCAGCGCTTTGTTCGATCGATTTCTTGAGAGAAAGGACAAGAAAAAAGAAAAAAGAAAGAAAAGAGGAAGCATGGTTAATTTTTGCCCTTTGAAATGAAATACGTCCCGGCAAGATGCGCCGTAAGAATCGTAAAATGTTATTCGTAGTCGTTATAGTGAAAGTAGGAAAAATATTCTTTCTCACGAACCGTCGTTTTAAACGTCTCGACGAACGAGATTTCGATGAAATTTCGATTTTCGTTACGCTACGCCTATCTTCCACTCGGCTGGTTTCGCATCGTTCGCGATCGATTCTAGAAAACGGATCGCTCAACGTGTCAAGAACATCGCGTAGCGTAGATCTTTCGCACTCTGACCAACACGGTCCATCGTCTTGCTCCAAGTTTCTCGATAAGTCCAATGATCGCTGTTTCAGTGAAGTGGCGAAGCCTCGAAAGTCGTAAATTTATTCTTTAACGCGTTGCGAAGAGGAGGGGCGGGGTGGGGGGTGGGGGGAGAACTGAGAGGAAGAGGGAAGATCCGAAGACAGGAAACGGTTGGTCGGCGCTGTTTGTCCTTGAACTGGTTCGCTTGTCCAGCGTCACTCGTAATATCTTCATATCGCCGGTTTGTTCGTTCCTCGGTTGAATTCCGCGAGCTCGTAAAGCATCGGCGGCCCCGTAAAACCGATGCGATCGTCAGAACGACGAGGCGTAACGTCCGCCTTTATCACGATTTGTAAAGGCGAAGTGTTACGAGCCGCGTACAGAGAAGAATCTGCCAATAAGAGCAGAGCGTCGACGCTCGTAAACTTATGCCGAAGCTGAACTCCGTGCACGCCGCGCCATGGCATTGACTCGGTCCGACCTAACCTCCATTGGTTCGCTCGGAAGTGACGTAACCGAGGCCCGACCGCTAATCCACGGCCTCGTAAAAAGGCTTCTTCATTTCCCGATTGAAAAATTAATTATACCGAATAAGAGCGAGCGGAACGGGCTATAAACCCGATGAAATTTAAATTGAATCGCATGGGATCGGTACCGCCGCCACGCTCCATCCAATTGGCTCACCCCTTCCGCTCTTTCGACATGGTTTCTTTTGTTCCCAGAGACACGATGCCTGTTCCCCTAAAAACTGAAAATATTCACCGAGTTCACGGCCATTCGACCGCTTATTCTTTTCCTAGCAAAATTTTTCGCTTCGCGCGTTGACCCTTTCTTCCCAAATCTTTTCTTCTGATTTATCGTACCGTTTCGAACGACGGTGGGTTCCTTTCATCATCTTCGACTTTTTCGTTTACGAGTAATTGTCTCTGTTCGAAGTGACGTAACCAAGGTCAGCTCGCAATACGTTCGTACTGGATACGGTTTGCCCATAGACAAGGTAGACAACGTAGACGATGCATTCGTCTGCGAATGATTAATAATGCCAGACGATATATTTATAAAAAGATATCACGCCCCGCGAAATTCCTAGTCATCCAGCGTAAACGCGAATTAAATTATTCATCTATCGTCTGTCGTTTGGTTAGAAAGTATACGAGCTGCGAGAAAGCAGTTTATCATTGACGGATCGAGGAGAACGGAAAAAACTAGCGAAACAACCATTATAACAAGCAGACGCGTTAACCTGACGAACCATAAACTGCTGACTGATCGCCTTTGGCTTCCCTAATTTTTCCAGCTTGACACGTGGCCGACGTGGAAATAAACCCAGGTTCGGTTCTCATCGTGGTTACTAGTCTCTGAACGAAAGGGTTACAAGCCACGGTTACCTATCAGTTATACAAGGAATTAGACGTGTCAACACATCGGGCTAATTGATTATTGCGACACGACGGGAGCAAGGCGCCGTAGGCCGCACGATCATCAGTCATCTCGACAAAAAGGCCACGAGAAACGTTCGAGGCTCGAGACGTCTCCGCGACGCGAGATAACGTTGCCAAGCACGTGTCTGCAGATTATACCCGTCGGAAGACGTTCGTCATTTATCTTGTTGCTTTCCGGAAGACGCGATGCGTGTAACACCCGGCAGATATAACTTTATGACTGTTAACAAACCAACACCTCCGACGTCGCACGTGGACAGGATGAAACGTATTTTCAAGCTCCTAGCCTCTAACAGCCTTGCAACTTTATCTTTTTCTTGCCCTGGCAAGCATATTATTTGTTCGATCTGTCAGTTGTTATACTCTTTTAGTCGCTCTAGCGTATACCTTTATTTAAAGATGGTGGTACACAGAGGGGAGGGGCGCGCGCACACGCATAAAATCAATATCAATATCAATCCACATCCATATATACTTTCGCATAGTTTTATCCGCATATTCACTAATGTCTGAATATACACCACCTTTATTAATCTAATCGAATCAAACTCGTATCGTTCCGGTGGAGGTAGCTAATTGTTTCGATCGTTTTTCCGTATACAAGAAACTTTCCCGAACCTATCGAAATCAGCTTCCTTCGCCGTGGACGACGTAGCTCGCGAAAGAAAATCCCCATAACAGGAGGGTGAAAGAGCGTGCGGTGTACGAAAGCGAGTTAGGCGAACGAGTAACATGCTCCCGAGCGAAATGTATCTACGGCTGCCTCGGGAGGATATAAATGAGCAGCAGGAGTCGACAAATCAAGAAACTATCGACATAAATAAATTGTGGCTCGCTAGGGGTTTCGCGGTTGTAACTATATGAGGAAAATGGCAGGCCCTAAGTCAGCAATTACCCACATTTCCAGCTCCCTGTGGCTATTATATCTACCTGCTCTCCTCCATTTCTCCTTCGATCCAGAACAATCTGCTACACTGCTTTCCAAACGTTAAGCGACAGACCTACGGTTTATAGTATCGTGGTTTACATTATTTACAGCATCGTTTATATTATTATTTACTACAGCGCCGGTCGATCGCTATTGCCGACGTGGTCACCTTACTCGCATACGTTCTCTATCCAAAAGGAATACGTTTAACTATACGAACGTAAAAAAAAGTTAGAATCGTATATCGATCGTCAGTTTTCAGCGATACATGCGAAAAGTTATACAACTCTGGAACGATCAAACAAACGGATAAAATTGCACCTGTGAGAGATTAAAATTTCCTATGTCTACTTTTCATATCAAGACTTTTGTTTGTTGCCTGTACAGCATCAATTTCGTAACGAACAAATCATCGTTCCTTCGTCCAATAACTTTCCTTTCTTTTTTACAATTTAAAAGAAGCTACGCGCGCTATTAGGATTAGGCGATAGAGAGAGAGAGAGAGAGAGAGAGAGAGAGAGAGAGAGAGAGAGAGAGAGAGCTAAAACGTCGCGAAACAGCGGTTGGCGATGTTCTCTTTCGGCATCCCGGTAATTACTTACCGTCCATTATGAATTTTCAAGGAGGAATCGGTTGCTCGGCCGTGATTCCATCTAAATCTCAATTTTGAACGGTCCTATATATAGTACATACAGCAGGGTTCGGTGTTTCCACCCCCGCGTGCTCCTCGCGCTCCTTTCACCCTGCCTCCCCACCCTGCACGTTCATCCAGTGAATTACTTCGTTAGTGGCTACCTTCAGAGGGCTGTTAATTCCTGCAGGGCAGATTATACAGATAGGTTTATTGCACTCGTGTCCCAATCTAACGTCCGTAATGCTCCTCCGGCCGCTACACACGCTCACCCCGTCGCTTTTCAGGCCTCCCTGAGTTTCCCGATTCACCCTCTGCCCTTGGTCAGCTTTCGTTCGGATTTAGGCTTCGCTCGATGGCTTCGGTTTCTCTAGCGACGACGCCGTTCTAACAGAGTGACGCTTGTCGATGGCGTAGGGCTCTGGACACTCCGCGACTTTTATCGATTTATAACAACGAAACACAAACGACACCTATTGCATGAAAACGCATACAGCGCAGAATTAACGAGAAACTAATGACTGTACAGAACGCTTATTATTGATTGAACTTTTCGCCTACCTCTACCAGATTAATACACACATATATATATATATTCCTATATATCTACCGTTCGTCACGCAAAAGACCGTTCGAAGAAACGGTATAAATTCAACTGGTTGGACGTCACGCGCCGATATTTGGCTGCTTGAAAATCGTACAAACGCGAGTCAAGATTTTGACAACTTGGATCATTGTTCGACAACTTTACTTTCATAATCGTAAACATATATAATTAAGTTAAAACTTTATTCTCTGCCACGGTACGTCTTACCGCGATAAACGCGAAACGGATCGAAAGACGCGTCGCGAAGATAGATGAGACGAGCAGTGCTCGTAATTCTCAGTTTCCTGGTTTACGTTCGCTTGGCCTGCTGCCCCCTTGGTTGGCTCTTCTTCACGGCCAGCTGAGCACATCAGCTCTGAAAATTTTGGTAACGAGTTTAGCATTACTACCGCCGTCCAGCGGTCCGAGGGTGTCTGATTTTAATGGTGCGGACTGCGAGCTAATGGGCCACCGATTGTCCAAGCCCATTTAAGTCCGGGCCAGACACGTCTGTCGGCCTCGAAATAATGGCGTTCACCGGACTCACGCGACCAGACCTCCGATCAGACCGGCGGTTGGACACCGCGCGATAATTTTCCAGAATAATCGGATCGTCTGCTCGCGGACACGCGCCAAGAATATTAATAACACGCGGATCGTTAAATCGACGCGATTTTCCGTTTTACTCTCAGCCGTTGCTCATCGAACGCGTGATTCTGTTTAAATCTTATTCCGTGCCTTTCAGAGACGATCGAGGCTGTCGATTCGAGTCATTGTTCGCGAGTTTAACAGAATGTTTTTACTAAGATGTCGGTTTTTATCGTCAGCCTCTATACGATATAAATGGGTCAAGAGAAAAATTCCTTGCGACCAAGAGAAATGCCTGCGAGCCGCGGGCACACACCTGTCCCAACGAAAGCTACGTTATTATTAGAATCAAAAGGTTGAAACGTAGTATTCGTATCAACGACGAAACAAACCGTTTTATCGATCACTTAGCAAATTTCCTATAAAACGGACACCACGCTATACGATATTCCCTTTAAATCTTTAAATTTCCCATAAACGCGTAAACACTCGCAACCTAATTTATTAATACGTTCCCGCGATTATCCTTGCAAGATGATCCATTCCAATCAGAAATCAATTGAAAGGGCAAGAAATTAATAGGATCGTCAGAAAGTCGGACGACAGTTTGGAAAATGACGTCTTTCGTGAACAAAGACATCGCTCGTTCGCGTCCACCCCTCGTCAGCAATCTCGGGGATGTTCCAGAGCGGTGCGGACGGCTCTCCTCCGCTCATCCAGCGAAATAAATGTTTAAATTCACGCGAAGTTAATTAAAACTAAGCGTAATTATAGCGGTGCCGGTGTATAAACCGAGAAGATGGAAGAAGAGGAGGGTGCACGGAAAATTACCTTTCCTCAGAGATGAGAAGCTATTTTGCCGTGTGCCTGGATATCGTGTCCTTGTGAAAGGCTGTATTGTAATAACGGCTCGGAGAAAGAGGACTGAGAGAGAGAGAGAGAGAGAGAGAGAGAGAGAGAATGACGGGAGGGGGAAAGAGAGGGGAAAAAAAGGATTCCGAAAGGAAAGGCTGTTCGTTCTTGAAAAATTCAACGTCATTTCGTGCCCCTCCATCGAGGATTGTTTTATGGAGTCGGCGTGGATGTCGGTGGAGAAGGGGAGTTTGTAAATTTAGATTAACCTGCGGTTTTCCCTGCAATGTTTCTGCTGTTTCCAGTCTTTTCTCCTTTTCCCCTTTTTGCTCTTTTCTTGGCTTTGAGCGTGGCTCCTCGAGTCGAATACATATTAAATCTCGCGGAAAACAGTGGGCCGATCGATCAGATTCCAATTATCGTTTGTTGCGTCGTTCGAAACGAGTAGAAAATCATATGTAACTTTTAAACGGTAGTGTATAGAGTAGATATGGCACGTTCTCGTTCGTTTTTATTTTTACGTATTTTACTTTAGGAAATTCATTAGTAGAGACGCTCGGCAGTATATTTACGTTTATCTTTTATCACGTATATTTCCTTTAATCGGTCGGACGATCGGCTATTCAATCGATCCGCGACTCTTTTGCGCGATATTTGTCTATTTTTATACGACCCGTTTGAGTGGAAATTTAATACAGTCGGTAATTTTAATAGCGCGTCGAACCTGTTGCGAACCACTGATTTTTGATAGAAAAACAAAGACAAAATCTGGTTTCCGGCAGATTATCGAAGCGAAAAAACCGTGTAAATAATTTGTGGACTGTAATGAAAGAACTGCACAATAGGCAGCCGATTCCTAACCTTCGTTATGACAGCATCGAAGCATAACGCGGCTAAATGACATGGCATATCTTGCGAGAGGAACTTTCATTATCGGCGTAAATTTATAATTAATTTTTGTAACGGTACAATAGATTCAGGGTCACCGATGGAATCGGCTCTTAAAACCGTTCCACTTCGATGAGGCTGCCTTTTCTTTATGGATACGGAGGATGTTGACTTCCACGGTCGAAAATTTCTTTGTCGTGGCCGAGATGTATCCTACGATCGTACGAATTATTCGAATACTTCTAATTCCATGTAATCGACATAATAGACAGTGCAGTAAAAGGATAAACGAGTATACGCGTATCAATGAATATTTCTCTATGATTTGTTTATATTATCATACAAAACTGTAGCATAGACATTTCTAGTTAGGTAGGAAATTGTATAATACGAACGAGTTTATGTAAGAGTAAGAGTAAGAAAAGTATTCGCAGATCGGAATTATCGGAATTACATGAAAGTTTCTTGAGTATTGTATCCCAGTCGGTACTATTTATATTTATAAAAGATTCGCATACAACGCGTCTGAAACTAAAGCGAAATTAAAAAGTAACTAAAAGATAGTAAATGGCCACTACCTTCGATAAGCAGGAGAAGAGACGGTTCCCCAGATAGGAAATGCTTTAAAGAGGGATTTAGACACGAGGTGTCGTTAACTGTAATAACTTCGATTTTGGACGTGATTGCATTCAAGGCAGGAAGAAAAGCAACCAGCAGCTGATTTATTAAACGTTTAATTTAACACGTTGATCGAAAGTTTCTTTCTCGCGGCTGAGAGACGGTGTCTCGGATAGATGGACGATATTCCAGAAAGCCAGAAATTACAGAAACCGTCGAAATAGTCAAAGCTGATGCGATTTTCAATCTCATTCGATTCGTTCAATCTCATCGAACGATAAATATCGGTGAAATTTTGAAAATTTATTTTCGAACGTTCAATGTAAATTTCAAACTTGGCCAGGCTTTACTTTCTTCTTAGTTTACCTTTTTACCTGCTAGCCTTTAGTTTCAATTAAATCGACTACCGGCAACACGTTCTCGATTTTTCAGCAAAATTTCATTCTCTTCTATCCGTAGCGAACGAACGCGTTTACTTCCCTGATAAAGCCAGCCACCCCGTGCTTCTCGAGTCCGTGGTAGCCAAGGAATCGCCAAAGAACATTTTTTTTTTTTCCCCTCTTAGAGGTACGATTAAACCGGCGAAAGAATTATGCGAACAGGGGGCATGGTCTAAGGAAATCATACAATCGCCTTAATGGCAACTGCGAGGGGAGACCGATGGCCAGAGGCGCATCATGGTGTTGATTACTAATTACAATTATTGGCCAGCGAGGGTACGTTCGAATCTCCCTCTATCCAGCTTCAAATGCCTTCCCCTCGCTATCAGAAGCGTGTTCGAGATCGTGGCTAGCTAATTGCATTATACGTGTCAATATCCTGGAGTAGATCTCCTACACAGATTGGAAAATTCAAGGGAGGACGCATATATATGATCGTTGATCAATTTTTTTAAGTAGATCTCTTTGTGAAAAATTGTCTTTCATTGCATAGGATTTATTGTAGAAAAAGTGCTACGATGATTCGATTAAGGCTGCTTAACTAGACAAAAAAAAATATATGTACACGTATGCAATCGTTAGACAATCGTTAAACAATCGTCAAACGATCGCAACAATTTTTTGATACGATCTTTCTTTTCTTTCACTTTGAATGAAAAATATTCAAAGCACAAGGAAAGCAGGCACTTTGCGATAAATAAGAAAAGTTGTTTCGTCCAATAATCGTGCGAGTGTCTGGCAACCAAAACACACTGCGACTTGCCGAGCTGCTGCCTGCAAGGATGTATCCCTGTTTTTAGGGTGAGAGTCGGCTTTTCACCGGGGATTGCCAGATTTATGACGGGCTGCCCTCCGCGCCGGCTTATTTTTAACCTTTCGCCCACTAACGAACCTTATCTCTCGGGCTGCATTTCTCCGCGCAACACGATAGACAAAAGAAAAACGTCTGGTACCGTGGGCCCCATAACTTAACGATTCTGCCCGATTCCCGCACTCGGCCGACCATTATGTCCGCTCGAAATTTTTACATTTTCTGCTGTAGCCACGGGGCCAGCCAAAAAGGCCCAATAAACACGGCTCGCGATAAAATTGTTATGCAGCCCGATTAATTTTCGAGACATTTCTGCCCGATTCTCCGATTCCCTTCCTTCGAGAACGATTACTCGCAATAATCTTGGCTGCTTTTTTTTTTTTTTTTTTTTTTTATAAACATTTAATCAAAGTCGATCAGACTTTCTCAGTGGGTTCGTTGCTAGAGTGACATCTAAATTTTGTTCGTTGCGCTTGTTTACAAGGAGATTGCGACGAGTCAGCGATAAACTTACTCGGTTTAAGGCTCGGTTCGTCGATTCATTTTTCTGACCTAACCTTGGTAGGCACGCACTGCTTAAAAGGGGGACGTGTATATCCGAGGTTCGTTTCTTTCGAACGGTCGATGAACATTTTCTAAAAAAGCGTAAACGTGCCTCGCTAACGTTCGATTTGCGCGTATTGGTTAAATTTCTTTCGAGTTTCGAGGATCGAGTTTTCAAATTCGACATTCTTCGAACAGCAACGATCCATCGTGTAAAAATAATACGTGGCAAGCAGGCAACCGCCCTTTTGATCTTTTACCGTTGAACAAGTTTCTACAGACGATACGACGTTGTTTCTGGCGAATAGGAAGGAACGCCGTATTCCTTTCCCGTTAAAGCGGTAATTTCAAAAAATCGAGAGATTCTGGAAGCAACGAGAAGCGACAGACCGTATGCGTATAGCGAATAGACAGAACGTCCGGGGCAAATCGACGAAGAGAAACCGAGCAAACGAATGAAAAAGTGGAGCAGAAATATGTGTGTGAAGCGGACGGTAATGGAGAGGAATAACTGGAATGGAGCGAAAGGGGGCGGTAATTGTGAGAGAGGGAAACGCAGAAGCAGCAGAAGGTAGCAGGATGCAGATGCATTGAAAAACGTAACGTGAGAAGCGAACGATGATGCGGAGGAAACGATAGAAATATAAGGATCAAAAGGTGGAGAAATAGAAATAAAAAGCGAACGCGGAGCGCCGAAGGGCAGAACACTGGCGATGAAACAAACGAGAGAAACGGGCAGATGCATATAAAATGTATTTCCGATGTAAAGCCAGCTTTTGAAAATTCCTCGCTGCCCGCTTAAAGTGTACCTTCGTTTAAAAATTATTCGATGTTAGACATACCTGGCTGGAATACGGTGTCTGCTTCGATACAAAACCTACACTGTGTCTTGCAGAGGGAAATATAGGTAACTGCGAAACAGCTAATACCACGTACGTAAGAAATAAAGTTGAATAAAACTTGCGAATAGAACGCGAATAGAATATCAAATTGTTTGCATGGCCGAGTTCCTCTCTTCGCCTCGGCATCGCAAGTTTAATAATAAAATTTCGAAAATTTGCAAGCCACACGAGACTACGAACGAACGACACCGTATGGATCCGCTTCTGCGGGAAAATATTTCCTAAAAATATGATTCGTAGGTGGCGTACACGTTTTTTTTTTTTGTTTTTTTTTTCTTTTGCAGAGTACCGTGTGCAGGGAAACGGCACGCGATCGTTTGGCGATGGAATCGAGGTCGAATCGCCTTGAAACGCAGAAACAGGCACAGAGTGGATTCACGTAGCGCCGACGAAAGCGGCGCGCGCCGCTCCAAAAGCGAAACTTTAAACCGGGCGCCTATCTTTCCTCCTTCCTAGCAGAATTCTCCGATTTCGAGGGGATGTTAGACCTGTACACCTGCAACAGCCGCGCGACACTCTTTCTGCCCTCACCGTGTCCCCTTTGCCCCCTGTCTCCTCCGCCATCACCCAATCGGTTGGTTCTCCAGGTTTCTCTGGCGGTCCCGCAGCCGCGGATGTCCGTGTAGGTGTTAACGTCGATCGCGCGCGTGTGAACAGGGCCTCGTATAATATCCGAGTTGGTCCGAGGAGTGTCGGTGTCGGCATGTCGGTTGCGTGGGCGTGCGTTTTATATTCATCGCGGAGGTATCATTTTCACGGGAACTTTTAAAAGAAACGTGCGCGCGCGCGCCAACTCGAATAAATAATGCCGCGGTGTTAAACTCTTATCCGAGGTCGCCGGCCGGTGCGCATAAATAAGGCCTGCGTGTAAACCGCCGCCATCCTTTTCGCACCTTCTGTCTCCCGATTCTTCGGCCATCGCCGCGTTGTCTCTGTCGATCTGTGCCCCGTCACCACCATTCCCCCCTACTCTTCGCTCTCGTTAAAAACCAACCAGCCCGCGTTCCCGCGTTCCCGCGTTTCTCTATCGAGACACGTTCGCATTTTCATAGACCAAATCAGATCTTCTAACGGCCTCTTTCCATCGATGTTCGTGTCTTTGTTTTCATAACGTAATCAGTTCACACGTATTGATAGATTCGATTGCGTTCTTGGAACGCCACAGTGGAAAGCCACTGGAGCAAAGCTGCGTTACATTTGAGACTGAGAAATGCTCGAGTTTCCCGTCTACAGGATCTTCGCCTCGTCCTATGTTGCATTGCAGGGAAATCGTGCGAACGATTTAGAAGGGTATTTGCGAATGGAAAATTGAAAAAAGAAAAAAGAAAAAAGAAAAAAAAACGAAACTCGTCTCTTATCTGTTCAAGTCTAAAAAATGGTCGCAGGACAGCGAGAGAAATTTCGTGGAACCGTGGTTCGTGTTAACGTCCGACGCTTCGTACGTTATAGAAAGAACCTGCTCCGAGATTCTTTTTTTTTTTTTTTTTTTTTTTCTTTTTTCAAGGAAAATGAAACGTTTGAGCAGTCGCGTCAAACTCCTGTTCGATTGGACGCGTCGTACGGGTCAGAGCAGCTGCGGTTGCTTAATTGCCGATAGATATTAAACGCGAAATTGCCTGCAAGAGAATAGGATCGTAATGTTCGCCTGTAATTGATGGCGTTTTACCACTCGCGGCAATGGTTCGCCGTTAGACATTAAAGTATGAGTCAATCAACACCGAGATCGTCGTTCCATAAACGATGAAAGAACATGCGTGGGTGTATAATCGAACATTGAAAAATCAATGGACAGTCCATTGTAAGATATTGTGATATTTAATAACTTTATGGGACACGAGTGCTCATAAATGTGGAAGCTTGTTTATCGCAACTATCTAACGCGCTCGACTTTTCCTATTCTTAAATCTCGTTTAAACAATTTTTTAATCGCTCGACGAAAGATGTTAATCATCCTATATACATATAATTTGATTCTGACCCCAACGCGACGATAAAACGCTGTCTTCGCTGTATCTGTGATAATATTTGAAACTTCGAAATAAGCGAAACAAAGATTAGAACTGCTTAATTTTTGTATTCTCTCATGGCCGAGCATGGCTGTTACGCGTATAGCTCTTAAATTACGGTCTGTTCAAATCTAATTAAACAAATGGAGAAAACAAGGGACGCGGATACGTAGGTATATATATTCGAGAGAAATATCTTCAAAGATATTCACTTTTTAATTTGTAAGCTTATACGCGCGTATGTACGTAGCTATATCGTGGCGCACGTTGCATCGTTGGTACACCTAGACCCTCGAGAATTCTCCATGTCAACGACTAGTACATGATCTCGGAATGAATGCCTGATAAATGAGAAAAGATAGCGAGAAAATGTACTTAAGTTTGTATCGAAATAAACAGTCGGACACCTTTATAAATAACAACCGAGTTTACAGCATACCTACTACTTTCTTATCTGAAAAACTTTTCATATCTGTGGAATGGTTAATCCAAAGATGTACCGTTCATTAAGATGTTTTTAGCCGTTCCTAAAAATTCGACTGCCGTAATTGCCACCAGAACGAGATACAGAACGAGAACTCGAATCGGCGATAATTTCAATTCACAAATTTTTATCGATATCGTTTCACGATTTATAAAGCGTTATTGCTTCGTGAAATTATTTAAAACTAATTTTCCTCCAGGATATCGTCTGTTCAATCATTGTTATTAAGACAATTTAAAATGTTCGTTAATTATAGAATTTTGTAATCTTACGATTGAAACGTTCGTTATAAATAATTTCGCCTACTCATAAGACTTTTTGTCACTTAATAACGCGACCAATAACGATGGCTATAAATATTCCGTAATTAATGACTGCCTGGATATCCGAAGGAGCAGATACTTTCGCTAATTGGTATCCCGAGAATATATCTTACGTATAAACATTTTTATCTACGATATTTAAAATTTTAATTCGTGACTCATAGTAGCTTTCATTCTCGATTCGTAAGAAAAATTGAATCTAACGGGATATATTCGCAACTTGGATACGAGATATCCGCTTATAGTTAATGGTAAACTCGAATTTTTATACGCAAAGAGGGGTTAAGTATTCGCATTTTATTCCAAATTTCTACAAGTTAATCGGCAACAATTTATTCGAAATATTCGTTACCTTTGTTACAACTGTTTTATCTACTTCCTATACAATATGAACGCAATAACATACATTTCAATCGATTTGATGAAAACATCTATCTAAATGGTTAATTATCTCGAGCTTTTAATTTGCTGCAAGCAAAAGAAGTAATTATATTCTACCGTTGTGGATATCCAGTTAGTTACGTACACTACGATCCAAAAGTTTTCAAACATGTATTACGCAAGTTTTTTATCGGGTTTACGAAAAATCGGGTACGCGCTAAAAGTAGATAATTTACAAGCGAGAAAAACAGACAGATGGCGATTCTTTCCAACTTATTCGCATAGAAATACCGATGATTTTTCGATCTAATAATGTGTATTAGATGTAAAATTATTAACCGCGCTTTATCGTTTCAAATAATCCGATAAAGATGTAAAACGACAAGAACGACAAACTTACAGGTTGATCCATCTATTCGACTAAAACTTCTAATCTCGTTCTGTTTCAGTTTGCGTTGCTTTTGCTCGGTTCGTTCACCAGGCGAAATACACACCGGTTATCCTCTATTTTCTGGATATTTCCGTTTAGTTCCGGTTATGGTGGCTCGTCGCAGGGCAGATCGAGTGATTACGCGCGCCGCTGTAGCGAATAAACTGCGTAAAATTGCGGTGGAACGTACGAACGCCGTGCCGACAATAATAACGCCCCGGAGATACGAGCACGGCCAAGTATTTATTCCGAGACACGTTTGACAATTAAAGGGGCACGCTTCCGTTTTCCCTTTCCTAACAACGTTGTAAACAGCTAGACGATCGAAACAGGATCGAAACGATCGTGTTAATCATAAATATATACGCGTGTTTACCGAGTGTAAACGTCGCGTCTCTTTTCCTATTTGGGCAACTTGTTCGTGCACTGCTTAATACGCGATACCCGCTCCGATCCTCTATTCGGTTCATCGGTGTATTTCTCTTGTTGTTGCGTAGTTACTTTTATCGCCTGTAATCTATTAGTTTCCAAACTCTGGTATACCGTGAAAAGTAATCGACAGCGGTGTACACCTTCGCAGGCGCGAACCTTTTATGAATTTATTACGAACCTATTTATGAACAGAAATATTTATTATTCAACATGTTATCGATTAATTACGATTTTACTACGAACAACGATACGTTATTAAGAGGATTTTCATAAAATATCCGACGACCACCAACGAACGATCCCTGCGTTGGAAATTTTTATGTTTCGCGAACAATGTTCCGAATGTTGAAAAAAAGCATCGATCGATCGTTTTTGCAGGTCGTTAATTAAATTTAAAGAAAACGTTGAACGTCGCCAGATCTGAAGAAAATAGGATCATTTATACGCGACAGTTTTTCGAACTTCGTTCGGTGGTGTTTGCGCTGTCGGAACTGTGAATCAGGTTGAAAAGGAGAGAGAGATACATACGTGTATCCATGCATGTGGATGCACGTGTTAAGCGCGGCTTCACCGCAAGTTTGGATAGGGCACGGAATATCGTTCAACGGCACGCAACCAAGAGTCTGTGCACGTTAAATAGTCCACCCTAATTCCGGGCAACGTCTCTATCAAGAAGGACTGTTTGGAATTAATAGATAACCGAGAACTGCCTGGCTTCTCACAACTTTGTCAAATAGTTCGACTATCGTATTGTCCGAAAGTTCGAAATACCTGCACATTCTTTAATCGACCCTGTAAAATTGTGATTTATTCAAGTTTGACATCCGCATTGCAGCGTTTCTCTCTTGCTAACAGCTGCAAAAGAGACGTATTTCACGTTGTGTACAGAAAATCGAACTCAATAATTAGGTTAAGCGCGTGACGGTATTTAACAATTATACGTGTACAGTTTCTCTTCAACTACACCGTAAATAAGTTCAAATCGAGCAACTTATCGTTCAGATTTCTTCTAACTTGAACGATTTCTACAAAATTGCGTTCCAAAGTCGAACTCTTACTTTCCATTACTATGGTCGTCCACCTTACCCTGAAGGCGTCATAGCATCCATAAAATACCGAAACCGGTTACTGTATGGAAATAGAGGCTGCTGACAGCCGGTACACGCCCGGTACACGCCCGGTACACGGCATATACGGAGCAAATTCGATGTTTACCCAGTCGACCAGACTAAGGGTGGAGGGTCGGAGCTACGATGAAGATGTAGCCTCGCATTAGTCCCGATATGCGTTCGGTTCGCGTGAGCGTCGACGATATTCCGTGTCCGATGCGCGCACGAGCTACCGCCTAATACTTGCTAATAATTTCTGGCACCGTCTGATTTTCTAATTACACGGGGATTCGCCAAAGTGTACTCGGTACACTGATCGTCGAATGCTAAGTAAATACACTGCGGTTTGCTTTCCTAATCTTCCCATCGATTTACTTATTCCGATTGGTTCGAACAAATTCCATTTGTTCGTTCGCTGATCGGTTTTCGAATAGATAACATTTAAGCCGAGACTTTTTTTTTTATACCTGTTATACGTACAGGTACGAATCAATGATTTTCAAAATTTACTCCAACTCTAATGTTTTCCACGTGTCTGTATCAACGCGCGATAGGTACTTGATTCGATTATTATCCAGCAGCCAATTATCAACGAGCAGGTTAAAACGCCTGAACCGTGATTTCCGATTGCCAGATGCGACGCGACGAAAGCTTAATTCGATGTCAACGGTGTTTATAACAAATTCAAGAGGTTGGTCGAGCATTTTTCAAACGGTTGAAAAAGATCGCGGGAAAATCATTTGGCTGGCGGTGATTTAAACTTGGCTCGTGGAACAGAGATGGAAATAAAAAAGCGAGGAACGAGGCGGGCAACATCCCTCGTCGCCCTTGTCGTCGACATCTCTGGCACCGCATTTAGCGTTCATTAAATAAGCCGCCCCTTCCGTATCCACCCTCTCCCGTTTGTCTCAGGGCACGTCACTCACACGGTACAAAGTTTAATTGATCAATGATAAAGTTTATCGATCATTTCGAATTCATTTAACTTCGGTATTAGTTTATGGCGCGGGCAAGACGTGGCTTGGATGGGTATATGTGCATAGCTTGGCAGTGCAGCGCCTCCCTATATCCGTTGTATCGTTCGTTTATGTTTACGCGAACAACCGTATCCCCGAGAATGTTCATCGATTCTCCCGATATCGAAGTTTCAACGAATTTAAACAATTTATAAAAATACCCAACGAAAGAAGAGTCTTATCGACGCGAGCGGACGCGTTACCTAGTCCGTTACCTAGGGCTTTCAGACCGCGAGTCGTTTTCTCCTGATAGATGATTTTCTTCGTTTCGTTCGCGCCTACGACAAACATCGCGTATCGTGCAGTTTATACGCAGTGTTTTTCCTTGCGTCACGTCGCCGTCTTAATCGATGAAATATCTTTTCACGAAACGCTTGAATCGAGCAAGTATCGGAAATGCATTAACAGAAATTACACGCGCGAGACATCGAAAGAAATATCGCGTTACAATATCGCCTCAACTTTCTATACGTTTACGATTTATTACTGGTATACGATATCGCAGGTTACAAACTCTTTCATTCAGAATTCCTCGCTTGATACCATAATCTCCGTTTCGACGTCGAAGAAAAGAAGAGGAAGAAGAAGAGAAAACAACAACAACAAAAAAAAGAAAAAAAAAGAGTAGATGCTGGAATCTGTCGCGTTCGTCGAAACTCTGGCAAACAGTCGACCGTCCCATTTACTTCTAATCAGCCCGATCCTGTCCGGGAAGCCGTAGAAAAAACGACTGCCCCAAAATCGATTAATTCGCGAAGATAACCATGGCCGGACTGCAGCGGACCAGTCCCTCCTCCCCGTAGCTCGATAACATCCCTCATTCAGCGGCTCTTTCAGCCGGGCAAACCGCTCCCTGACGTCCATACCCTGGTCCCCCTTTCTCGCTCGATCCTCCGCGAGCGGCTTGGTCTCTTTCAATGAATGCCAAAAACTTGGTTTCAATGCCGCCGCTGGCTCCTCATATTAGTTATACTTAATTCAAGACTCGCGGAGATCCCGCTCGCCGCCTCAAAGCTCCGACGTCGGCCGCTTTTATTTCAAATCTATCGCGCGCGCAACTTATATTTTCATTAGCCTTTCAGCGCGGAGGCCAGGGCCTCGAAAAGCGTTTCACCTGTGCCTCGGGCGTACCATCCCTGTTTTGCGCCCTCTCTCTCTCTCTCTCTCTCTTTATATATATACATATATATTCGAAAGACTGGCTCCTACGCGCTTGCAGCTGCACGTGCCCCCAGACCGTCTTTTATTTCAGCTGTGCGTTTATGAAAGGAGATCGCTCGCAACCTGAATGGTCCGAGCCGAAAGGTCAGGCGCGCTAATTCGGATGATCGGTTTTAAACTGATTCCGTAGAGATTCGAGGATAATGGAGTTTCTTCGGTGTATTAGACGGTGTTATCGAATCGCTCGGGGCATCTATCACGCGTCCTGTAACGTGTTATAACAAGTACTTTTATCAAATTCGTTATGCGATTTTCATTGTAATACGTATTTTCTACTTTTTTTTTTTTCGCAACTTCATATTTGTGTCATCGTAATAAAAGAAACGAAACCTACGTAAACGTTTATTTTTTACATTTTTCCGTACTACATTCTATTTTATACGTTTTTGCAACTGTAAATATCGGCACGAGCGAATAAAAATACGCGCCCATATACGTATAGGCGTATTTATCTGGTAAAATCGACAACTGCGACGAACGACTCGATGGCAATAATACAAATCGCACGGAATCGTAGATTTAGAATTTTGAAATATCAACGCCGGTGGATAGTTTATTCGATTTTATGATCTCCTAGATCGACGAACGATTACCCTTTCGTCGTTCTCGATTTCCTTCGGATTCAACGACAACCGCGACAATTTTAATTAAAAACTAGGTCGCTCTAATTTTTTGGTATACCGTTCGGTGTGCCTCTCGTTGAAAAATTCTGGAAAAATGTCAACGTTAAACGCTTCTCCGCTATGCAGCTATTATTATGCGCGAAGGAATAAAGAAACCTTAGCATTTTCCACGAAATTCCGTCACCTTGGCGAAATGCATGCAGCGATTTTAGCATACAAAGACCTCGCTCTTTTCTTCCAGTTAAAACCTTCGCTAGAATCGCTCAGCTAGCAGCGTAATTCCAGGTAAACGATATTCAAGTACAGCACGACATTGTGGGGCAAATTAGCGAAGCTAGCTGCCTCTTTTGACGTACCTATTCAGCCTGGTTTTGTCATTCGAACGAGTTTCCACCGGAGACCTATTTGCCCGACGAGACCTCGAATATACTTTGTCCATCGCATTTAGAATTCGGACTGCGCGGCAGCCGTAAAATAGACTCGGTTTTCTTCCCTGCTGGCCGGTTGTTCTGCTCGTTCGAAACATTATTTACGATCATCACGGTGAATGGCTACTGGCGATTCATAAACGTCTAATTTATATGGACCGTTTGCTAGTCCTATTCATTCCTGTTTTACCATATCCCTTCCAACCTCGCCAACTTCTACCTCCCGTATTCGTCTTTTCGTTTTCACGGCGCGATTCCTGATCGAAGGCTGCGGTGTCACCATCGCTAGTAATCCACTACTTGGAAATCGGTAACCAGGAATGCTTTTTATTTTGTAGCATAAGAGTTTCTATTTTTATAAACGCTACAGAAAGGAAACATTTGTTTCGCGCTCTAGATAATTTTACCTTAGGTACGCATAAATTTCAATTTCCAAGTCTGCCTACGAGTTTCGTCGGATTAATTAGGCAAAATCGGAGCGGTATTCGAATATCACGTACGAAGCGGGTATCTTAATTACGAAAACGCGTTAGTCGGTGTCCGACTAAGACGTTCGTTGGTTTATGAGCGATGCACAGCTGTGCTAGCGGGATGCCAGGAGCAGGAGAGAACGACGAAGAAAAGCAACGGTACCGTAGCGGAAGGTGTTCATAATCGTGACGTCGCGAACGTTCATAATGCCATACGAGGAAGAGGGAACTTGAATGGGAACTAATTCTCGAAGCTGTTGCCTTCTGTTATGGTCCAAGCGTTCTTTATGGCGAACGGTATGGCATGGAACTGTTTTCTTGGGAGAAACTGCCGGTTGCGGGTTAGAGGTAAAACTGGTAGAACTCGCGGTTCGATGAATGAAGAAGACTGCCGGTTGGAAAATCGATGGCAAAAAGATACGGCAGATCGCGCAGCTTCCTTTCATGCTTTCTTAGGATCTGGTAGTGGCAGGTGCACTATGCAGGCCTGTTTTTCTCGGTTAACGACGCTGATTTGATGGTGACAATTTAATAGATTGCGACGGTACCGTTGCGCGATGATACTTGTAAGGAGCTATCGCTTTTTGAGTTTCAATGACACTTTTATAAGGTTATAACCGGTATCGCAAACAGTTCTCTACGTACTGCTACGGTCTAGTTAGTATCGCATTGTCAAGTAATAAACGCGACTTTTCAAACGGCAGATTTTAATAAGTACGTATTTGAAAAAGTTCGTCCTCCTCTCTAGCTTTAGTAGTTCGTATATCGTTGCCGTAAAAACAGATACTATTTTAAATTCATCTCTCTCTCTCTCTCTCTCTCTCTCTCTCTCGAGTCCACCAGCTAACGGATTACAAATGACGAACGTAGAAATTCAAATAAATTTCCGGCAAAGCGCTTCGTAACCGGGTAGTAACAAAGTTTATCGATAACATACCCCCTCGACGTTTAATAATCCAACAAAGTTCCGAAGAAACAAGTCCACGCATTCCTGCTCGCTCTTTACACGCCAACGGAAAAGAAATTCTTAGGCAACCGTACCCGCTTGCTTACCCCGCACTCTCCCCGAAACAGAGATAATAACGTCGAAGATGGAAGGTGGTCGGTTAATGTTAACCCACATCCGGTGTTCCAGGTGGGTCAGCCGGTTGAATTATGGCAGCTCGCATCGAGACGTCAAATCACGCCTTTCCTCGGCACGTTTCGGCTTCCAAAAGGGCCACCCCCCAGAGATTGGCACCTACCTGGGCGTGAAGGATCGTCCTGAGATCTCATTCCTGGTCCCCCTTAAGGATTCCCACGAACTGGCGTCACTTTCACGGGCCACGCATTTACCATGTTAATGGGGGACATCCCTAACTCGTTATGGAATTATCATCAGCCAGGCTGTACCCAAAAAGCGATGGCTTCGTCGCCGTCTATCCGCCGGCTGGACCGGCTTATCTCGCGCCGCGCCGTGACCAAGTATGAGCACCAATTATAATAAATACCAATTAACAGGGCGAAGACGCCATTACCGTGCCGTGAAAACCTGTTCCAGAGCTGCACCCTGTTGACAAACGGCCGGTTCCCTACACGCGGCACGTCGTTTCTGCTTTGACGCGATCCGACCTTCGTGCTGCCTTCTCGAGATCGAATTGGCCTTCTGCTGTATACGTCATACACGAACGATCCTTTCGTACCTATATGTACACACGATCGACTCGTTCTTTCCACGCCCTCATACGTAACTGTCTATCGATTAATACTATTATTATGTGCCTATATACGATACTATTATCGAAAATGTACGCTTTTGTCTTTAAAATTCTATCAAATTCTTCGCAAATACGTTACAACCAAACGTATATACGAAATATCGAACAAAGTAGAAAATTTCACAGTTCGTTTCACGGTTAAACGATAACAACCGCGATAGTAACCGCGTTAGAACAACACGTACATACATCTAACCAAATAAGATATCCGAGTCGTTTGAATATTTTATTTAGAGGGCGCTCATGTCCGGCCCATATTTTCTCTACGAACGAAGAGGAAAAGCGATAATAAGCAAAAGTATCGGAAGAAATTTGAATTTAAACCGTGAAAAACGTCAAAGCTAATGAACCTCGATGAGAATAAGGAATATATCGTGGTCGCGATATAGATATCGATATAGATGAGGCTTGTGTCGCAATCGGACGGCGATAATTCAGAGGGAAGGGATCGAACGGATGGAAAAATTCTGGCGACCGCTAACGATCCAAGGATCGTTGAATGATCCGCGTACAGGTTGGAACACGCGAGCATCGGTGTGCGCCCGAGAGGGACGGGGCAAGGATGTGGCTGGAGGCAGGACACCCATCACGGTTTACCGCGTGGGATTTCACCGTGGCGTGGAATCAAGCATCGGAGAGCCAGGGAATAGGCTGGCGCAGAGAGGCAGACAGCCAGAGTGACTTCTCGTTGTCGCAGCATCGGGGATCGGCCTTCGAACCAAACGAAACATGCGTCACATAAATTGTCTGCCTGTCTGGCCCGGGTGAAAGCTGGATTTGTTACACTTTGCACTCCAGCAGGACGTCTAGGCCCCTGGCTGATGCTGCCGATGCTCAGGTTAGGAATCCATCCTCGCGATCGTGTTCCCTTTTCTCATCCCGGCCCGATCCCCTCTTCCCTGTCAGCCTCATTATCTATCCGCAGCCCTCCAGACTGTCATCCGTCCTCCCGATATGCGTCTTTCTCCTGCGCGGCTCTCGGTTAGAGCTACGCGACTGTCTTCCACGGGCTTGCCACCTGTCCTTTATACCCGGATCCAGATATTTCTCGACCACGGAATCCGGCCGAGCGGCCTGTTATCGACCATCCGTCCGACAATGAACCGAATCGCTTCAACCCTTTCGGGACCACTTACAAAAGGGGAACACGAGCTCTTCGGAGCACCGGGCAAACTGAAAACAGAGTGTCGGAGAAATCGACGATGCGACGAATAGCGTTCAAGATTGATGACGATTGGTGGCTTGGTCGGTAATGCAGATTTGGAAAGCTCGTAACATTTTCGCCTAACAACATTTTCGAGATCGCAGGACGAAAATGAAGGAGCGACGAGCAAAATATAATATCGAACGCGCCCTTTATTTTCTAACGATCTAAATATCCGACAGCTGTTATTATCTGATAGTTGTTTTCTAGATGCGTCTAAAAGTGACAGAAACGTGTAGCGAGAGAGAGAGAGAGAGAGTGGCGAGAGAATCGCGAACAAACTCTAAAACGTTTCTCGATCTTGATAAAACCGCTAGATAAAAAGCTCGTTGTACGCTCTATAAATATTGGTTTGCAAAGCCTGAAAGCCTACGATACGACGATACATGCGAAACAGCCCTCAGGAGCGGATAAACAGAGCTGGCAGAGTTTTCGATCGATTTCCACGAACGGCGCGACAGGAGAGTTTGGCCAGTTGGTTCTTTGATTGGCGAAGGCGAGCAAAGGGGGTACGTAAAAGTGGTCCCCGGTGTGAGAGCTGGTTATGGCGTTGCGCGACGCGGGGTGCTGGGGTTGGCACGAGGAACAACATGCCATATCGGAGACACCTGTTAGTGGCAGCAACCGATGCGGCCAGCCCAACCGGCGCAAACCAGACTATAAACGTATCGCGGCCGTATGAATAGGACGGGAAGAGGCATGCCGGGAATTAAAAGCGCGTTGTCATATTATAATCGTATTATGGCGAGTCTCGGACCCGACCCCGCAAAAACGGCCATGCCAGCGACGTCACGCCACGAAGGTCGGCCACTGATGCAGCGCGAACACCTACACTGCCGCTACCTCGAAACTCTCCGAACTCGTACGCCATATCGATTGCCTGTAACGAGCCGGTGAATCGTTCCTCGTCGACGAGATTAATCGGCAAAATTTGATTTTACTCGATAACAATTTCGTCGGGCTTAGGATCGATAGAAATAAAACTTTGGAGATCTAGAGGTACACGCTAGCTATACACTGGACACAGGATAAAAGTTTCCAATCGTTTTCTTCGTCCCCCTACCTCCATCGAATCCCATTATTGAGCTTACTCTATTAACGCAAATTAATTCTATAGATATTAGTACGTAGATCGTTTTCATCGTAAAGGTAAAGAATCAACGATTGTAAGAGAAACGCGCTTTATCGCCATAATCTGAAAAAGAGAAAGAATCGATTTAACGAAACTCGCTGTAAAGTACCTACATCGGAATTATATCGTTCGGTAGAGCCAGAAACGCTGCCACCAAAATCGCCACATCACGCCTCTGTCGAAACCTCTCACCCCAGCGATTTCCTTTCACTACGATCTTCCTCCGCATTCTGAACAAACTGTAACCCATCACCGGCAGCAGCAATTCGTTCGGTAAACATTTCCAAATCCGATCAGAGTACAACGGATCGACGAGACACAAGAAAAAGGTTGGAACCAGTCCGCGACACCGTGCCACCACCGACACCACGAACGAGGAAACACTCTGGCAACAACAGTAATATCCTTTGTCGCGAGCGAGATCCTGCGCGTTATTCCACAGAGCGTTTCGATTTAACGCACAAATGGCTCTCTGTACGGCCACGGTGTGCCTGCAGCGAGCAGCGAGAGAGAGAGAGAGCTGGTTGGACCCGGTATCCCGGTTCTTTGATATCCATCGATGAAACGATTTATCTCTGTCCGCGTGCACTTTCAATCCGACCGGGACACCTCTGCATCGGGACACCCAGGACGCGGTACGAAGGCGGTTCTTCCAGCATCCGATGTTTCGGCATCCAGTATGGTAAAGTAAAATCGTTTTGCCAATTGCCTCGAGCATACGTCGGTCGGGCTTGATTATCTTTTCATGGATACCACTCTTTCCAAGAGCGAGAACCTCCCCATCTTTACCGCTAAAATCCTTTCGATTCGCGTAGCGGTATCGTAACATAGCGAAACTTACGAATATCGTAACTACGTACGTAGGTAAGTGATTCAGCGTATAAATTGAAATTTCTCTCGGAAAGTTGTCGCTCGGAAAGCAGAATCTCCGATAGAGGACGGATGTAGCGGGCACACGGGTCCTTTGTCGGTCCCCCGCGCAGTTATGTCTTGGCAGGACCATAACGATATGACGGGCGCATATTTTATGCGCGATGGATCGCCGGTTGCGGGCAAGGATTCCTAGTAGTCGTGCGATGTAAATCAGCGCAGGGTCCCAGTGATGACATCCGGTGACGCAAGGACTGAAGCGAAAGGGCCTGGGCTCGGCTGTTGGCCCTCGCGGTCGCATTATTATATACGAGGGGGCGGAAGGGGGACGCCGCATACCGTCCTAATATGCCGGCCTACCGTGTGCCGTGTGCCGTGTGCCGTGTGCCGTGTGCTCCTTTGTCAGTCGTTCCTGTGAGCCTTTGTCGTTCGGGAAAGCCGACGGACTGTATATTACGTCGCGATGTAACGCGGCAGGAATGTGTACTTGTCTTCGCTGCCGCGTTCGGTATCGCGACGGCGCGGCCGCTGCATCCCGGTTTCAAACCTTAGCCGGACCAAACTATCCTTTTACTTTTGGCGCATTCAAATTCGTCATTTAAAAAATTGAAATCTTTTCGATACTTTGTCAACTTGGCCTTAACCAATTAAGGAGCGAGCATTACGCGAATGCAACGTTCGTTCGTTAACCATCGGCGTTATCGCGATTACAGTTAAACGGTGTACGAACAGTTTCTTTAGCCCGCACCATCGATCCATTAGTGGTACGTTATTTCTTAAAATTTCTATTTGAAAACGATTTTCCTGGCTTGTCGATACTTTAGTTCGTTGCCACGTTTAACCATTATTGACCGTTATTCGGGAATTTTATGAACAGACAGACCTTTTTGCTGTCCAAATAACGATATAAAAATTATCAAAATAAAGGTACCGTGTAAAATACTATAAAACGTTTATTAGCCCACGTGGCGCAAAATAATCTTCCCCGTTCTTTGAAGCGTTCTCCTTCCTACTCTTTTTTCCTATTCGCTTTTAACTATTCGCTTTTAAGCGTGTCACGTTTTTCAGCTGTGTTAATTTCGTTTAAACAAGAGCACAAAAAATTTGCCGATGAAAAACGATAGCACAGAGTACCTGCGGAACCTTTATTTTTTTAATGAATTTATTTAGTTTTTCCAATTGTTTTTACGAAAACTCGGTGACACTTAACACGCGCGTTTTACATTTTACATCACCCTTTGCGCGTGCTCCAACTGAAACAAGATAAAGATTTGTTTAATTAAAACTAAGCAAAAACGAGTCAAAGTTAAAAACAGCGATAAAAACATGTGTTAAATGTAAATATAATCGATTTCGATGGGTAAAAGTTCCGAGTAAAATACGCGAGAACTAAAAATCGACGCGAACGATGAAGCACCAGATTGACAGAAACTGTATTTTAATCGAAGGAAAGTAGCAGGGAAAATAGAATAATCACGGAAATAGAGAAGCGTTTGAATTAATTATCGCCAAATTTGGGGAACGAAAGGTGAAGAATTTTTAAAAATAACTTTACCAAATTAGAAAGAATTAGCGAGAATGAAATAATAATACGTACTTAAACCACACGAATAATATCATTTTATCGTTTGATGTTACTAATAATATCTTTTGTACCAAAAAAAGAAAGAAAAAAAAAACGGATACCTTATTGCGAAACCTTAATATCAAATAACGGATTTCGCATCCTTCTCGAACGTACAAGTGAAAATACAGAAATCTTGTCGCGAGAAGCAAAGAATATGGAAAGTACGGAGAAAATAGGAAAAACCACGAAACGGAGATGAAAGGAAAATAAAAGCATCGAGATATTGAATACTAGAAAATTCTTTGGGTCTCGGTCAACGTTCCGATGAACGGAACTTGGCCCATTAATAGTCTTTTAATTGACACGAATTAATTTACGATGCGCTAACCACCCGACCTACGCGCTACGGTTCTGAAATGCCGGCGTAGCTTTCATCGGCCGCCGCGCCGGCAAACGATTGATTTATCGCTTGTAAAAAGGATTCTTATCGCGTTAACAGCATTAAGCCGTAATGCAAGGAAAAATGTGTATGAGACTAATTATTCCGTCGATGCAGGAATTGTTGTTTCTCCATGCCCTTTCACGCCACGATTAAATCGATAACGTCCTCCCGCGTTTTATACTTTTCGCTTGGTGAATATTTTAGAATTTTAGAACTTTAACGTTTCGAGAATCTTTACATCCACGAGTGATCGATCATCGGCGGTATTCTTTCTCCATAGCTACTTTAAGCGCGACGGTCTTATTAACGCCTATTAACTTTCTATTTTATCTTATAATTCATAATTTAATCGTATACAATCGTATATAATCTATAACTCTACGTTGCCGCGTACCGAGAAATTCATTTCTACTACCCTATCAATCCTTTTCTACCAGATTCGTGTCCTTTAAAACGTACCGTTTCAACGTGATCGTAAAATGATTCCTCGGGATGCAATATTTCGTTGCACAAGATCATCAAACACGAGAACGTACTGGCAAGTGTTTATTTACCAACGAGATTAAAATCCCTAGCGAGGCAAAAGCGGCTAGAACGAGGAAAGAACACGAGTCGATCGGCGACTTTCGTTCGTCCATTTGAACGTGACGTGACGAGAGGAGAGGAGAGGAGAGGAGAGGAGAGGAGAGGAGAGGAGAGGCGAGAGAAGAATCAAAGAGAGAGAGAGAGAGAGAGAGAGGAGGAGGAGGGAGAGAGAGCTTGGGAACAAATTGGCTGCGTGGTTCGACCGTGGCGCAGATTGTACGATTTTATTTGGAACGTGAGTCGAAACGTTTCGGAATCGTACGCGGCACAAGCGACAGTGGACGAGGAACGAAGAAGAGTAGTCAGTTCGTCTTGCGGCCGTCGAGTCGAGCTGGCACGAGTGGCTCGTTTTGCAATAGAATTGTCGCCGCATCGTCGGGGCTTTAACGAGTTAAAAAGGCGAATCTCGTTACGACTCGTATAAATGACGCTGACAAAAATGGCGGAGCCGCAATAAATTTATAGACCGCGGCCGCTTCGTCTACCTCATACGGCCGCTGGTCGTTAACGACCGCCTCCTTATGGGGGAGCCCGTTCTCATTACGGATGCAAACCGACTGCCGGTAATTTTCAATTGTTTCCTTGCTCAGGCCTCGCAAAAACCGTCTCACCTTCGGGACGAGGAAAGCGAAACGCGATCGAAAACCATCGCTAAAACACGCGGCCGATACGCTGTTGCTTGTACCGACTAAATTCGTCTCCCTGGAAAATCACGATCGTCTGGTTTCTTTTTGATACAGCTTTAGCTTTCTAGTGAAAAAGCAGAACAATATTATACACCGGCTGTTATACAGGATAGCCTAGATCATAGATGGGCAAGACAGACTGTTGCAGCAGAAACTTAAACGAGGCGTATACCGAAATTTATTTTCTACACTTTTTTCCTATCTATACGCCTGAAAAGTTGTAACCGCGCCACTTTGTTAACTCGTATTCTGTGCTCGATCGATCCGTTTCTTCATCCTTGGTTGAAAATGCACGTTGCAATACTTACGCCGCTTAAATATTTACCATTATATCGTGCGTGCAGTGACGAAGCCATTATATTATTATTATTATTATTATTATTATTATTATTATTATTATTATTATTATTATTATTATTATTATTATTATTATTATTATTATTATTAACGTGTAGCAGTTACGCGTGTATCGCGCGTAATATAAACGAGGTTATTTCCTTTACTTTTATTTTATAAATGTATACGCGTGTTTAAGAATTGTTTTATTTAAACGAAAGACCATGGTATTCGGTGGTATGGACGTTTCTTTTTTCTTGGGTAAAACCTGCGGTAAAATTACAGTTGCTCGTTCTGCAGCTGTGCGTTAACTGCTTGTTCAGTGATCAACTCATGATGAATAATAAACACCTATGCAATACCATCGAACGCACTGCATAATTTGACGTGAAGGAAGAACCAACTTGCAAGTAAATATCGAAGACTCGTCTTGCATACGAACCAACGTTTTTCTACGTTTCATTATATTTCCATGCGTGTATATACCTATTTCAAGTATCTTTTTATCCATCTATGAGTTAATTTCTCTGGTATTATACTTCCTTATCTAAAACTAAGATCGCTTCAGACTTGTAACCTTTACATCCATTCAAATATCGGTATATTTAAGAATGTTTTAATCGTGCAAAGCAGCGATCTCCTATCCGTCGTCGAGGACGGTTCATTTTCTACTCTTACCCACCTACTACGATCCTTATCCAATGCGTAGAAAGTTCTCGAAATTGAAAAAAAGAAAGAAAAAAGAAAAAAGAAAAGAAAAAGAATGGTAGTTTCTAAAGAAAACGAAATCTTACGAAACGAGGACAAAACTAATCGTATGCACGGTCATAATGAACGCGTCATACGTCTGTGAACTCTTGTCGTACCTTCGCACTCGCTTGGCTCGCGAGAGGCAGGATAAACGTAACGGAAGGAGGACGAGAAGGAGCGGATGGAGCAAGCAGCTAGAATAGCCGCAATTGGAAATAAAAGGCAGAAACGATTGAAAGTGTGTAACGCCTGGGCCGCGGAACGTGGTCGATTTTTTCAGAGTCGAAGGTGAGAGAGGCGTCGCGACGCGACGGCGGTTGAAAACCGGGGCCGGGGGCTGGTTGTCGTGTCGACGCGTGCGAGAGGCTGCCGCGGCTAGCAAGCGGAGTGAAAGTGCGAGAGAAAAACAGAGAGGAAAAGAGAAAAGGCGGGAGAAAGGGAGGGGAGTCAGAGTTGATAGGGAAAGGGTGGAGGGGGCGGCGCGGCACGGCAGGGGACGGTTTTTTCCAATCAAGCAACCTGCTGAATTTGTTTTTTCCCCGAAACGTCGCTGCCGTTTCAAAGTTATTGATTGCCATCCGGGAGGGCACGGGCTTCGCGGGGGTGGGCTTTCGAGGGGGAATGCGAGCCAGGACGTTTCGGTATATGGGGGAAGGAGGGGAGGGGGAGGGCGGATAGGTACGAGCGGTGCTGTCGCTCGTTTCGTTCCGTTTCGTTTCGCCTCGTCCCCGTTTCGGTACGTTACGTTACGTTTGCTCGGCCGTGCATCTCCTCGCGCAATATAGGGGCGGAATAATAATTACGGCAGGCGAGCGGCACGCCGCGCCGCCGGGGGCAGAGAGAAGGGCTGGCTCGCAATCCGGTTTCAATGATTACGATTGACTGGAATCGCGGAGAGGGTGAATCGTTGCTGTCGTTTTTCCCGCCCGTCCGATGACGAGGTCCCGTCCCTCTTCCCGATGATTTTGAAGGTCGATGTCGAAGGTATCCAACAACTACCATACAAATCCGATGCTACGAACTTGGTTTATTCGTAGGAAATTTTAGCCGATCCTCGGTCGATCAAACTCCCGTCGATCGAATCCACCTACCTGAACGGAACCTGAACCGTTACGTTTATGTACGTACGAGTGGACGATCGCGCTGAATCGAGGTATTCTCCGAACAATATTTGTATCGGCTAATAAACGACGCGATCAAAGTGACGCGCGTTTCGCGTTTTTCGTGTCAAGGTTTTCATATAAGATCATACTCTTTTAATCGTCGATAACGGTAACGCTAAGACTACTTCGTAGAAAGGAGATCGAAGCGTAGTTGACGTTCACACATACTTGGTTCTTCTTTGTACGAAACTTCGAAACCGACGTGGACGAAAGCGACGTAAACGGAAGCGAGGGAAACGAAGGAATTCTTCGTGACATTGCTGACAACGCGTTTCAAAACTGCGACAGCTGGATATACACGTATGTATTATATATATGTATAATCGTAAAACGTAAAAGAATTTTCACGTGACGTACTCTGTGTCGGGTAATCCGTCCAGTAAACAGGACATTCGCCTCTCGCGAGATAAATTTTTCAAAAAATACTCGGCATGCTTACTTTTTTTCAATAATTAAACGCGCGAGATATATTTTTCTGTCGAACTAACCTTGCCTTGTGCCTGGAGAAGAGATCTTCGGAATCGTCAACTTTGCCATTTCCCGGTAACTCGCGTTTGAAATTTCCAACTTTACGATCTTCATAGACGATGTATTGATCCGTCGCGTGGCAGGGAAGGAAATGGTTATTATAATCGGTACGGTTATTGTTCACGAAGCATATGATTCGAGTTGCGATCCACGAAGACGCGGTACAGGCAATCTCTTTAATGGCCACCATATTTTCCGCTCGTCGGATCTTCCGCCCACCCAACCTGGGAATACGCATATATATCCGCGTAACTCGTTTGATTTTATTAAATCTAATAAATTGTCGAGCCTAGGAATTCCGAAACATTTCACTTTGCCGATCAATAACGCTATCGCGGCTGGTTCGATTTACGAGAGACGAGAAAACGAGAAACGCGGTGCAACTTGGCCTTCGAGTCACGAGAACGGATATACCAGACGCTGCTTGAGATCGTTCGTTACTTTTGCAATGAAAACGGGCACACGTTATTCGTTGATCGAAACTTGCCCGCTACACGAATTACGAAGAAGAGGAAACATGAAATATTTTTTATAAAAACATGTATAGAGGAAAGATTTACTGATCGTTCGATTATAGTGAGAGATAATGCAAGCTAATGATAATAATCTCTATCTACGTTTCAACGATACGTTTCTCATTTGTTCTGATAAACGCGCTATTATACGTCGATCATCGTTGTCGAGTGGACATTTATCTCTTTCTTCCTTCGAAAGATATACTTTGCGAATCCATACACGATCGATCTCTCTCGTCAAACACTAAGCAACGGTCTAGCAAAAATTCACGTTCACTTTACAAAATAAGTCCGTTCGACGTGGAAGAGGCGAGTTCGAGCGATTCAAATTTTACGCGCCCGTAAATGTCCCGGCTCGTAAATCTCCAAAGAATCTTTTACTTCGGGTTGTAGGTACGCGATGGGGTTTAGTTGAGGGGGGGGGGGGGGGGGGGGGGGGGGGGGGGGGGGGGGGGGGGGGGGGGGAGGTGGTAAGGTAGCGCGCGATCGAAACACCTTGCGTATTCCTCCGTTTTCGCGTCGTGCCGCGCCGGGACTAGTTTCAAGATTGCATTCGCTCGCATCTTATTACCCTGCTCATCTTCGATGCGCGCACGCGGATCGTTGCAGCCACTATCGGATCAATGGAATTACGATACCCTTTGCGAAGATTACGGCGAACCTAGGCGCAAACCTAATTGTCGATAGGATCACGGATCAATGTCGGGATCTCTGGTGAAATTGTAGCCGAATCGGAGACGGCTTTCGATGGTGGCGCGGAGAGGAAATTGGAAAGAATCCAGGAATTTCGGTCCGTGGAAACACCGATTCCATAGTTTAATGGCTTAATAACGAACAATTGAGGAACCTCGATTTACTTTACTTTACGATCAACTTGTATATTAGAAAATCGGAAAATCTGACGAATTTAAATATTTTGAAATTTTAATAAAATAGATAATCCTACTGTCCGACGTCATGCTACGCTTGAAGGGTTATATATTTTCTTTTTTCTTTCGTACCGTTGGCGAGGGACGATTAATCGAGAGTCTATTCGAGATTGATGTTTAGAAAGATTGCAGATACAGAACAAGTACGTCAAATTATGGAAAATGATTACATTAAAATATTGACAATTGTTCGAAAGATTGCAACATATATACGTGCTTTGTCGTTTTAAATTCTCACGTTTATTGCCAAACTGCGAAAAAAACATCCCATCGCATCTTTCCGCGTTTCTCGAGACTATCGTACGAACGTTATTCCAAATACATAATCGGAGGCGGAAAAGCACGTGGCGCGTGCACCTTCCATTCACAGTTTCTCGAAATCAACATTGTCGACGGCCGTGTTTAATTGCACTCGGCTCGCAACTCTGACGTAAATAAAATTCACCTTGGCCGTGGACGCATCGGCGCGTCGCGCCGCCCCGCGTCCGTGTAAATATTAATTTCACGAGGCTGGCTCGTTATAAATAACGATAAATCGGGCCCGCTTGTACAAGTTGTCGTAATAAACGTCGCGGGCCGGGCGCACAATGTGTAAAGTGCCGGGTGTAAAGTTAAGCCCTGGGCCAGTGTCCATCGGCGAGGCACGTTGCAAGTCTCGGGAGGTTATAACGCCGCCATAACCGTATACATTCCGCGACAATAATCGTTTTATGGTGGTCGGCAATATCGGCGGGTTCTACTACCACGGGAATTGATATCCTCCACCTACAACGGCCGGTTAACTTATGGCGAGTGTTGCGCGCCAGCCAAGATCCTGCCCGAGTTCGAAAAACTACACAGCTATAGGGAAATCGCGCCATCACAGCGATTAGTAATCGTTAGTAATTAGTAAATAGCGGAATCAATGGCAAGTATCGATTAAAACAAAACTGCACGTTCGAACGCATTTTTCTTATTCTTATTCTTCTCCGTGCTTTGTTTTTGCCTTCGATCCTTCATCTTTAGAACTTTAGAAACCATGGACATTCAGGTTTTCTGTTTTAAGATCCGTTCTACGTACGACGTGTTCTTCGATGTTGTTGTTGTTGTTGTTGTTGTTGTTGCTGTTGTTGCAACGAATTCGAGCATGTACCTATTATTTTGTTCTATTCTATTACTTCTTCTTCTTCTTCTTCTTCTTTGCTTCGAAAGATCGTAGCGTTTATCATACAGGCAAATGTGTTCTTTCTTTGCTTCAAACATCATAGAATCGGCGTAAACCGTGATGATACATTCTACTTAGATTGGTATATGAAAGTTACGTATGTAACTTTTGGGATGTAAATTTCGAATTTTAGTTGGTGAAAGAAGACGGTGTTTCCTTGTCGTTAGTTAACGTCGTTTAATGCAACGGCCGCGTAAACATCGCATTTCTAGACACGACAGAGCCATCTGCTAATAGGTAGTCCCATAACGGTCATTAGAATATCGCTCTGTTCAGTTTTCCGGCGTCGCAGGATAAAAATAAGAGGAAGGATAATCGCGTTGTGATTAAAGGCCATAGCGACCGTCGTTGGTAGAACAAATTACACGTGCTCTCGAAATCAAGCGATATTACGTACGAGACATAAAAGTTAAGATTACATTTGAGAAAATCGAAATACTAACAATTTTACGTACGTTAGATTCGAAAGCTACATATCAGAATTTGATCTCGAGCGTTTCACGCTAAACAAAGAAACGCCGGGCTTAAAAGTGGATATGTTTAAGAATTCTTTAATAATCTTTAGACCGTCACTACTTGCATGGACAAGATTTTCAAAGGTCTATCGCGATAAAAACGTGCGATATAAATCTCCTTTAATACCCGAGTGTATCACACTTTGCTTTCTACAAGAAAGTAAGTAACCAGTATCGTCGTTCCTTTTGCTTCCTCCGCTACACAATATAACTTTTAACCAGGATGGCGTATTTTATTGATCCACAGCCGCAAGTATTCGCCAACCACCCTGTTATTAAGTTTTTCCAGGTATAAGGTTACATCTAACGATTATTACGGCGTGTCGCGTTGTCGCGTTACAGCGTCTAATTATCCGTTCTCATCCACGGAATCCTTAGTCGTTATGTAAGCTCGTCAACCTTTTATCTCTTCTTTGAAAAAGTCATCGTACAATTTATGTATAGCATAGCATTCTTTGGAAAAAGATAGAAGAGTCGTGATCAGATTAAGACGTTCGTCGATGATGTAACGTCGAAGACGAGAGATAACGTCGTGGATACTATTGAATAACGACGGTCTCGATCGTTGATACTTTTATCTTTTGTCATATGCATTGAGAGAAAAAAAAAAAAAAAAAAATATAAACGAATTCTCGTAGTAAACATCCAGTCATCAATTGAACGATCGTTCTAACACGTTGGCGTTGAATCGTTTCAGATTATTATATGCTAGAGAAAGATTAAATATCGGTAGGTGTCAACTTTTCGTTGAACTACGTTCCTAACTGAACGCCATCGATCGACGCGTTACACAGAGACATTTCGATCCGTCGATTTATCGGCGCGGATACAAATTTAACGGAAAACAAATTTTTCCATATGGATATACGGCTAACGCAGCTTCAAGTTCCTAAAGTCTAACGATCGGGTTACTTTCGTAAACACACCGGCACAATTTTTGACAATTAAGTAACGTTATGTGAAATAATAACGTTATGCGACATAATAATAAGAATGGAATTTGGCTGAATGGAAATTGGCTCGTCGTGAAAGAAGGTACAAGTTCAAGAACAATGAAATTATCATCCCCTATGATCCGTTGGTTGCGTGGCATCGCGATAAATCTTTTCGGAAATCGCTGTTTCCGTGCGGAGGCAGGAAGCTTCCTGTCGACGCGCTGTCAAAACACAAGGGCTACTAGATCACGTGCAACCCCAGACGCTCGCGCCCTTTTCTATACTCTAATAACTCCACCCTATTCAACTTTTATATATACAAGCGCACGCGACTCGCAAATAACACCGCTATTATCGAACTATATTTGACGTTGGTGCTCCTTCGAGTTATAATCGGGCGGGTGGCTTGTCACTTCGGTTATATATCTTCTCATACGACAGATCGAGAAATGAACGACTCGATAAAAGGATACAACTTGACGGAAGCCATTCAAGTTACAAATAAATTATTCACCTGTAAGTATGCGTATCTGTCTAACGTTATTGAAATTATCACGGTCTAAGTTTGCGACAGCGATCAAGAACGATCGAAAGTATCGACGAATAAAAAAAGTAAAAATCATTGATCTAGAAGATAGAATTTTCCTATTTTGCCATGTTTACAGCAAAGAGGTAAGTCCAGATAGAAATGTATAAAAGTTGCTAGGAAATGTTGGCAAAGTGCACATATCGTACCTTGGGGAAGGATTACTTTTAAAAAACGAGTATACCGATATCTGTATCGAATATAACCATAAAATTTCAATCTTTCGACGTAATGAAAATTGTTTCCGTAACACTGAAACATTAATGTGGAAAGCTTACCGCGTACGATGTTGAGCGTTCGATTCTAAAAGCGGCGCACATTTATCCAGCGTAGGTGGAGAAGGGCGAGAGCAAGCAGGAAGCTCTTGATCCGTGTAAAGCTTTTCCGAAAATTTGTGAAAGTCAGCCCCGAGTTCCGTCGTTTCAGCTGGTCCGGCTGCGACGCGTGCACGTCATAGATCAATAAGTCTCGTTCTCATTGTCGACTCGTCGTGGGCCGGCTTTACGGGTCTGCTCTCTCAGGAAACGTTAACGACATCCGTGAAAGACGTATCGATCGTTACCTACGCTGCGAAGATATCGTAAATCACGAAAACCGACGGGAACGTACGTTTCCACGTGCAGAGAAACGAGTAACGTGGTACAGAGAGATGTGTGTATTTACTCCGTACGAAAGCGAGATAAAGTCGCCGAGTAAATGCCACTCAAAATATAGTCGCATAGAGTCCCTCTATAATGGGATTTCGAATCGCGCTTATTACGCTGTTTCCATTCATTTTATTCGTTTATCGCTGAATCTTCTATCATTCTGTCAAATATCGCCAGCCTTTCTATGAAATGGACGCTGGCCAATTTACTTGGAACAATTATTAGCAGCTCGTAGACTGTTGATCGAAGGAAAATTGAATAGATAGACTGTTAAGAGATGAAAAGAAATCACATTGCCGCGCCTCGTGAAAAATGCTGAAAATATGTGAGAATCGGTGGTACGTATACGATGGATCAAATTTAAAACAGAAACATGCCCGAAGCTACATGCCTAGAATTCGACAAGTAGAGAGCGAGCGAGTTTGCAATTTCCATCTCTTGGAAATTGACAGGCTCGAAAGGGCCGGGGGTAGCGGGGGTACGCGGCGCGGAACAAAAAATTGGATCCGAAAAAACCTTGCACTCGTTAACTACGATAAAACGATCCGATGGTGACATCTGTGTCAATAAGGCGAATTCTCCCGGGGCTCGAAGCGGAAGGGAGGGTCCATGAACGCGATTATCCTCATTCAATCATCGATTTTATTTGGTTAATAAAACGATTATCCCGGTTCTCGCACTCGACGAGAGTATCGTCACCCTCCCCCGGCCGCATCCCGTCTCCCACTATCCTGGACACTTTCTCTCTCTCTCTCTCTCTCTCTCTTTCTCTCTTACTCTCTCCGCTCCCCCCTCCCCCTCCCCCTCCCGCCACCAGTCAGGTTGAAACTGTTGTACAGTGCACCCTTCGGGGGCGTTCGACCAAAAATGTAATTTACATCCCTTTATGTCGCGAGATTGAAATATTTGCGAATTAATCCGCGCGACAGGATTATCGTCGGCCATTATACGCAACCGCCGTCGTTCTCTTTCACCGCCCTCGCAGCTCCGACCCGTCTCTAACGATTCTCCCTTTATTCGATTCAAAAATATCGCCGTCACCCCATTTTACGGAAGATTGGATTCAATTATCACTGTCGGCGCGGTACCTTCTACCGCGACCTATCGCGGCTCCTCGACCTTCCGAGGATTCATCGCGAAGATGATCAACCGTCCAAATCGTTCAAACCGTTCAAACCGTTTTCTTGTATTTCGTTTTTCATTAATCCCTTAACGAACACCCTTTTCTAGAAAAAGTAACTAACAACGTGAAAATAAACGAGATTGCTCGTACAAATCATTGATAAAATAAAATAAAATAAAATAAGAGTAAAAAATTATCAGTTATAATCGATCCAATTAGCTAGAATTCGGTGTTTTGATAAAAATTTGCAAGAAGCTTGATAATTAGAGTAGACAGATATCGCCATCGACTGGCAATCTTGCCGATGCAACAATTTTCCCAAAATTTGCGGTACAGATATCAGCGAATGAAACTTTCTGCGAGTAATAATAATAATCCGATCGAAAGCTCGGCAAGGAACTCGGCGAATACATACTAAATGCCGAATACCGAGAACAGAGTTGGTCAGTTTCAGTTGCGCGATGTTAATTTTAATCCAGCAATTAGACGGAACTCTATTCGACGAGACAATCGTGAATCGAACGGTCGTGAATGTCGACGATGACTGCGCAGTCCCGGCTAAGGGGTTGCTCCAGGAAACATTACGTCAAATCCTGGCTCGTTAAAGCGGTATACAATAATCTGCCCGCCGCCAATCCCGCTGCGCCGGCGCGACGGCGCTCAATTAATTCTCCGACAAAATTTGTCGCTTGTATTAAATCTAGGTGGATTAAAGGCAATCTCGCTTCCGTCTTGCTACCCTCTTGATTCTCTCTTACGCTTTGACTCATCGTTCGATCCATCCCTGTCGACTAGTTGGTCCCGTGTCTCGCGACTAAACGTACGACTCGTTATTACCAATATCGTTAAATTACATCCGCGATACCAATTGCGTCGTCCATTAGTAGATTATAAAGCGAGCGAAGGAAGCAAACAAGTTTTGCGGAATTATTAGAAAAAATTAGCTTGTAACAATCTTTATATTTTAATTGGCCAACGAGAGGAAGAACAAGCAAGACGGAAACGTATCAGCTATCCGAAATAAATTCTTTTCAAAGAGATTCGTATTTACCACTCGAGTGAATACATATATATGGAACGTTAAAAGCGCCTTTGAAAGATCTCGAGGTAAGGAAAAGGTAAATGGCGGAAGGCTCGAGTGTCACGGAATGCGAGTGGCGAGCGTTTCGGACAGCGTTCGAGTGGCTCGTGTCGAAGTGTCGTGAAAAAGCCAAGTGACATGGCCGCGTGCGACAGAGGGTGAGCCAAACCAACGATACGGGTGAGTGTAAATAAGGTAACCCCGGGTCTGGAGTTCATCACCGAGCGCGGAACACGTCAGGGTTGCGACCCTGGGTTAGCAGGGCTTGGCTGCCGGCAACCAACATCCGAGAAGGGTAAGCATTCGTCAATGGAGGGGGATAGAGGGCTCGGACGAGGCAACGGGGGTGTAGAACGTGTTCGACTTTCCAGTATCGTAGTAACGTTTTGTTTATATAAATAATAAGCGTGCTTTGCCTCGGGATACGCGTTATCTCGTGTGTTGCTATACATCTGCGCTTCCGATGTTCCCCGGAAATTATGCACAACGCATTTACAATGTCATTTACAAGGATCGGATAAGTTGAGATCAACATGGTCATGAAGATTAAACGAAGATGATCGCAAGATCGAACATGCAGAGAATAATTCAATAACATTTGTGAATCCATTTCGTGGTTCGATCGAGCACTCCGGGTGTTTACGATCGATCGCTTGGGAAGATTAAGTTCTGAAATGCGTGAGAAATTGGATTCTCGTCCCGTAAGATATTAATAGACTTATGAATACATTTGCCGGCGCACGATAATGCAATTAGCTAACTTCCTCGAGTCTATTTAATTCAATTAAGATGTAATCTGATATAGAATATCGCGATCGAAGCGCAATCGACTCGAATGTAGAAAAGCAAGCGGAGAGTGGCTTTTATCGATCGAACAGCGAACGAATGGTCATTTCCAGTGGAACTGGGGATTAAGGGCAAGGTCATGCGAGATCAAGACAAAAGATCTTCATTCGCTAACGAAGGAAACGAATGATTCCATCTCCGAACGATTCTATCGAAATTAAATGAAAAACACTAGAAAATGATTTACGATTTATCGTAATACAAATTACGAAATATGGGATTAAGCGTGAAAAATGTAGTATTATTAAGATATAATTGCGAGATACAACAGGGCAATGATCGAAGGTCTCTGTTATTATTAATTATTATTATTATTAAACGTCAAAGAAAAATATTCGCGAACGTGCGAATGGATTTGCGGAACAGACTGAAAACGAGCAGGAATCGCGTAGCCAATGCAATTTAGACTATTCAACCATGCTGCTTGTCAAGTTACCGCGATGCAAAATGCGCTCGCCACCGCAGTGCAACGAATCACGGACCGCGTGTCGTGTCACCGATACGTTGTTACAAAACAAGAGGGAACAAAGTGACAGTTGCGTGCATAACAAGGCCGTTGCGGTACTTTGTAACTAGCGAAACCAGTAAAATGCCAAATTTCGTTTGATGAACTCTCGTCCTACGACCGTATACGTATACGTATAACGATCTTTCCCTGCATTTCTTTTCTCTCAAACAATTACAAATACTGCTCCCGTTTATTTACCCTGTAGGAACGTGTTTAAGACAATCGTACGCTTTCGCACGTTTTCTCACCTCTTCGCTATAAATTCGTAACGCACGCGCGTATCCCCGTTTACGGGGATGCGATAGCAATTCTCTGCTCGCTTTCTACGCAATGCGCGGTATACATGTATATAGATAGGTAAGTGTAAAGGCGCGCGCACGCTCGCACACGCACGCACACAATCCGAAAGATGTTGGAACGGGTTAGGATTCCATCGCGAGAACACGTGAAAAGGGCGCGTCGCGAACGCAAGTATTAAATTAAAACACGAATGATAGGAAGGACGACCGTACGAGACGGGGGAAAAAAGGAGATGATGTCATCCTCTGCCGACCATATGTGACTTTCCAAAAATAAGTAATGCTAATAGTAATTGATGGCCGCGTTAGTTGCGCCGTTTCCTAATTCGTGTCGTCCGTGAAATATACCGAATGTCCGATGGAAACGGCGCCACTCGAACAGCTGTTGCCGTTGAGGGTGAACATCGAGTTACAATAGACATCTGGCTGCGTTTAAAGACGAACCGGAAGGACACGCGATCACCGTAAACTTAAGGCAAGATATTAGAAGTTATACCGCGTCAACCGCAATCTTTCACCCGTCTATTATGCGTCATCGCATAATTGGTCTCGGAAATTAATTAAATAGTCTAGTACATTGTGCTCCGCTTGTATCTGTACATTTTTTTTTTTTTTTTTTTTTTTTTTATTATACTCGTACCGATATCGATAGATAAATAAACGAATAAATCGTCAAACGAATAAAAACCGATCGATAAAAGGTTATACAATTAGAAGAAGAATACGTATTGGATTCGCAATTTCATACGATACGGTAGCGCGGTGAACGTGGCGTAAAAGTGACGCTGTTTAGAAAAAAAGAAAATTTTCGTAAAGCAACGTTATTCGCGATAATATTCACGAGAGCATCGACAACGCCGGTTACCACGAAACAAATCCCAAAAACACCGGTTACAACTTTTCCCATTCGAGCAACAAACAGCGGCATTTGCATTATAACAATGCAGTCGGTGTCTATCGGGCGCACTATAATCATTACGCGGATCATTAAAATATCTCTGGTACGCGTTCACCAACCGGCCATCCCCTCGATTCGTATGCCACATTGTAATCAATAGGATTGCTTTTCGTGTCGAGTTTAAATGCCGTACGCGTCTACAAAACCCGACAAAATGTGAAGGGAGAAAAGAGTAACGGTTAAACATAAGCAAACAACTACGATCGTTTAGGTTCGCAAGGAAGTGCACGCGCGATCGTTCATTTCGATACGATTATAGCGATATTTGCAACGGAATAAGTTGGAATTTATTTTTCGTTTCGACCGAGCGACAACCAAAGGTGCAGGTACTTAGAAAATGTCATTGCGCACGATAACAACGTTATATCGGACGTTATTTCTGAGCGAGAGAAATAACGCGCAAGAAAAGTGCGTCCCGACTTTCGACGCCCGTACTTTTTAAATATCTCAGCGTGTCTACCTAACAGGCGTTACGACAACCCTTGCCAGTTACTGGCTGTATCGGTTAACGCGATACTACACGTGTATGTAAATGTGATCGATACCTGAAATTGTGACGCACAATGACGTACACGTGACGTGCTACGGTGCGCGTTAAGCTAACTACGATATTAACGTTTCTAAACGTTATCTCAGCCGAAGCTCGAAGCCTAAGGGTTTTACAGGCTCGATACTTCTCATAAACATATATCTGACGGATCTGACGAAGAATTAAATTTCTCCGCCCGATGAATAATTAATTCGGACGCTACTATAGTAGTATAGTATCGCTTACAAGTAATCTAACTGGTTTTTTAGAACCGGCAAATTGGATTTTCCGTCTAGATAAAAGGTAGATCGCTGTACGCGCCAGGTAATTCCCATTTAAAAAGTCGTTTCTTTACGACGCGAAAAGCTTTTTCTCGCAAACAATTTAAGGTCAACAAGCTAAACGAGTGCCGTGTATATTGACCTTCCAAAATCCACAATTTGAAGCTGCGCTAATGGCGGTTGTTAGCAAAAGCATGCAGGCGGAATTGCCTTTCGACCGTAAACAGTTAAATTTGTAGTTCTGAAACACCCTATACATTCAATTTGCTAGAAACACAGGGACGACCGAATACATACTTCTCTAAAACACAACGATCCCCGCGCGTTCACGTGTGCCTGCGTCCATGTACGTGTATTATGTATCCATGCTGATTGTGAGCCAGGCTGTATATTAACGTATTCAAATGCACGTGTATCTGTCTATTCATGCATGTATGTATTCACCAGCGGATATTATACATCCCCATGAGAAGATGCGGGCGAGTGACAACCATATGCATCGCGTTGAATTGATAATATCGTAATATGTGAATGTCGACAAGGCGGACTTACTTTCCCGACCGTGCAACCAAAGACAATCGGCACGATCGTATTTTTATCGAGGATTCTTTGCTACCGTTTACCGCGTCCGTCGCTAGAGCCACGCAATGCAATTTATTATGCAAATTCATATTTTCACGGACGAGTAAACGGCAAAGATATACCAAGAGATATACCAAGCGAAAATTCGTTTGTTTCTAACCAGAGTTAAATAATATTATCATAATCTCGTGTATCTTTCTTGTATCTTTGCATAAATGCGCAAACATCCGTCATCCGCTATCATCGGACTATCGATCATCCTCGATCACCTACAATCCCGGCTCAACGTCTAGGAACAATTAGCTGCGCGTTTAAGAGACGTTCAATGGGAATTTACATGCGATTCGTCCGCATAAGATTCGACAAGTTTCGCGCCTCTTCCACGTTTATATGCAAATACGATACACCGAATGATCTCGGATTAATTTCACTTCCAAGTCCCTCTTACCATTGTCTCAGCCACTATAACAGAAGCAATATTTGAAACCACGTAATCTGGAAATTTCCAATAAATTCTTCAATGGTTTCGAAATTTGCCAATGCAAATGCGTAGACGGATATTACTACATGCAAAATGGAAAGCCTCGTAAATTAGATTTCTCTTTGTTTCACAACGCTATCGTATCACAGACTTGCAAACTCCGTTAATTACATTCGCACGTACGAAACATAACTTTGAACTTTAAACGGTCGAAACAGAGAATCGCCGTGTGCGAAGAAGACGATAAAGAACAAATTCATCAAGCAAACAGACGTTATATAATAGATAGGATATCGCGTTTCATTCAGTTGCGATCAATTCGCAGATAACATTTAAAAAAATCCTTCGATCAAACGCTAAATTTCCCTCTCTTCTATCGAAATAGAGATTTTGCGAAATTATTTCCAAATCGTCGGCCGCATTAGCATGTTTTTTCTCGTAAGACTTGATCCGAAAGGAAGGTGGGGGAGGGGGGGGGGGAGAGAAGCGAGATTTCTATGGCGATTTAACGATTTCACCGAACTGAGCTCGTAAACGCGATTGTGTACAGTGTACGGCTTATTAAATTTCCCGGTGAACGGAGCGCGCGCACACGTGTCTCATTTTCATTCCTTCGCCGGGGAAAATAAACAGCCCTTCCCCTTAGGCAATTATGCAAATCGTGAAATTAAAGGAATCAACGTGCCGGATGAACGCAGTTGGATTTCAGAAGCCTCGCGAGCAGAAGGACGCATAACTTTCAGCCAGATGTATTATAATTTCCTGGGTCAAAGAGCACCACACACCGAAACCCGCTTGGATCTTGATGGCGTCTCGCGATATAGATCTTATAAATATAGATGGTCCAATATGGGCGCCAGATTTTTCGTTTCCGTAGGTTTCTAACTGCCATAATGCGTTACCCCTCGAGCCCAAGTTTCGTGACCTCGCTGCTACGTTGAATATAACTCTGCCAACGAGATGAATAAAAAAGAAATTTCTAAATTAAGCGAATATTTTCTTTGCTGCGAATAATTTTCAAATACGAAATAACGAACGAACCGAGTTAGTCGTGAACGAGGAATAACAACTATTCTTTCGACGGGTCGACGGAATAATCGACGGATAACGATACGCTTTATCTATCGTTTGATAATCCGACAGACAGACTGCAACGGATCTCGGTATATAACCGGTTCTTCGCTTCCGAATCTATACGTAACGAAGGACATTTGCGTTACCGCGGAGGTCATCCACTATGGTGGTCAGCCCATTCACGACGTTCCATCCACCGTCCCCGCTACTCCGTTACTTTCGATACACGTCGTTTCGAAAAAATTTGACTCGCTACTTTCGGTAAAATTATCACTCGTTCGTTTGAATAGACGTTGGCGAGACCCGGTATCGTATCGGAGAAACGTAGAAATTTATAGGGAAAGGTGAGCACGTCGAAGGCAAAATTAAGTCCAAGCTAATATATATCCGAGATGTACATATTCGAGCGGAAAATGAAAAAACGAATTTGAAAAATGGCATCGTCGATGGTCGAAACGATTGAAGAAACAGCGAGGGCAAGGCGCGTTCCGTTGCCGCGAGGCGTCGCATCGCGGCCAGAACTGCTCGCCGGCCGTTTGAGGAACGGCCGAATTAGCTTTGCTAATCCCGATGGAAACGTAACATAACTTCATCCACGGGTTCACGCCTCGGGAACCGGCTGCTAGAGCGGTAGTCGCGCAAACGCAAGACACGCACGTTTGCCAGACTTTTATCCAGATTTAAAGAGAGTGGGATCTCGTTGGGACGAAGAGGAGAAGAAGGAGCGAGAAGCGAGGAGCGAGGAGGCGCGGGGTAGGGCAGGTGGTATGAAAGTTATGTCGCGTAAAAATCGATTTATCCGCGTCGGATCTCGGGCATTGTTCTCCGCGTATGCCGTGGAACGGGCCGTGTCTGAGCAAAAAAGGGGAAAAAGAGGAGGAAGGAAACGGCGTGGAAATGGAATCGGCCAGTGAAAAATTTCAAACGTGTGTATTAGGCTGGCGGTGGCTCCGTTCCACGAGGCCAGACAGAGACGGCGGAAGCCGCGAGAAGGCCGGTTCCACGAGTTCTGATTGGCGCTTCGCTCTTGCAACGCAACGTACCTACAAGCACGCTGATCGCTTTGAACAACGTTGCTCGCGCTAATTTGCACACCGATGGACGGGAAGGGAGGGTGGCGGGGGGAGCGGCGGCGGCGGCGGCGGCGGCGGCGGAGGCACATGCGAACCTAGCAGTTCGCGATAATTCGCTGGCTGGTCGATTTTTCACGGCTGTCCGGAATCGTATTTTGTTGGTCGAAAGGAAAAGTAGCATGGCTACGAAGCACGGTTCGCTCGGGGGGTCCGGTTACGTTGCGCGTTCGAGTTCCACTTTCCACTCCACGCGAAGGCAGCAGAATGGTTTCTTCCCTACGACAGGGAAGAGAACATTTTCTATTTGAATTTGAAAAGAGTCGAGTTTGTCTCGCGACAGATCCCTTGTCCTACTAAATTTCGTTCAATTTTAATAGATACCGTAGATTTGGATAGATCTGCAACAATCGATCGACAAGATCAAAACGACAATTCATTTTCAGATATTCCAATGAATTTTTACATCGCGTCAAATATTTTCTCGCACACTCTTCGTTTTCAGCCGTTTTCAGCGCTTGCGTCGTGGATAATTCCATTATTAAGTAATACCAAATCCACTAGAAAGTATTAAATAATACCAAATTCCAATAGAAAGAACGTAGCCTATCTGGAGCAATAAATCGATCGGAAATGCTGGAAACGCAAAATGTTCGAACGTACAGCTACTCTGGATGAACGCAACGGAATAGCTCAAACTATCTGAAACGAGGATTTTCGAAGCGTCGCTCAAACCATCCATTTTGCTGACCACCGAAGCGAAGGCATGCTTGAGGTCCGTGCGAACCTATGAGACTATGAGACGCGTTCTCGTTCGAATACGCGCGCACGCCCGCGCAGATGGTTGCACTTGTGCGTGAAAACGCGTGTAGTATATGTGTATACGTGAGGATACGTGGCCCCGTGCTCGCGTGTGTTTGGGCTGTGGTCGAGGCTCGGACTGGTTTACAAGTATAATGAGTCTTGCGCGCCGCATAACATTACATCGCTGCTTGCTCGGGATTTAGATTAACTGTTTACATGAACAGCGGCGAACAGAGCGGAGGAGCCGGACCGATTGCCGTTGCACCGGATAGAGCATATACGCCCCGATATAGACCATGTACTCCACATTTCGCTTGCTCTCGATTCTCGCCAAACTAATCATCTCTATGTACCGCCGGTTTGTCCTCTAGCGACGAAATCTGTCCGTAAGAGAAACAATTTGCGGTCAGCAGAATGTCAAGTATCTGCAATCACGACCATTTAAGTATCTGACAATAGCACTTTCGTTTTTCTTCTCTTTAGTTCCTTACTAGCGAAAAGGATTGTAATTTTAAGTTATAATCGCGATCTAATACACTCTCAAGTTATACATAATACGTACCATTAGCAGCATTGAACTATCTTCCGTTTTAGTCGCTGGTTTATCCCTGCTTAGGAAAGCTACAGCTTTCGAGTGCTTTCGCGTTCGCTAATCACTACGTATGCATTTCCATTATCGTTATTTCGTTCCAATTCATTCTAAACATTGATCTTTCGCTTAAAAGATTACGCATTGTACGTTTTCTTATCGAATCGCCATTTACCTTCGTCCGCACCAATCTCCACTCTCTCCTCTAAACAATACCAAATCCACTCGTTGCAAAATGAAAGAAGTATCGAAACATCGCGGCAACAGTGTTTCACTCTCGAATGGTACAAAGTGGAAACGTAGCACAGAGAGAGAGAGAGAGAGAGAGAGAGAGAGAGAGAGAGAGAGAGGAAGAAGGATGGGTAGCGGTTGGCGATCAATCCACCTAGCTCCCTAGCGTTATCGTCGCCAGCTTTTAAACGCTCGGCCAGGATACTTTTTACCTGTAGAAATATCGCTGATTTCTCGTCTCACAGTTTCATCCGATCGACGACAATCGTGTCACTTGCGTGCCCCTCTTCTAACGTTAAAGTATGTTCGATCAGTAACGAAAATTTCCAATAGAAACCCAAAAATACGTTTCTGGTGTTTCTGGAATAATTAGCAACCAATTAGCAACCAATTATCGACAGACATAACATAAAGAAAATGTTTGGAAAAGTTTTGGACGCGTGATAATATTTCCAAGCAAAATCTTCGAATTTCATATTACTTGCGGCTACTCGCGCGAATACATGCGGATTTCGATGATAGGTACCGTGGAATAGTAGAATTTTCATAAAATTAGAGATCGCGAATGGAAACAATGGATTGAGTGTTCTTAATTCGCACCGCGCGGATCCCTTTGAGAACGGATAGCCGGTGAATCAGCCACACTGAAATGTTTCGCGTTCACACGTATACATGCGCTTTCAGAGCACCGGTTGGCGGTTACTCACGATGCAGAGAGTTCATATTCACGGTGCGGGTACATATGTTCTCGCGCGCGAAAGGGAGGGACGAGGAAAACGGTCAGGGATCGAATTGAAGCTGCGCTCGAACGGAACCTATCACTGTCGTTTCTTTGACGTTTGAATTTGAAAGCGATAGTCTATCGAGGATTAAACACGATTGCCGACGATTCTATGGTTTGTTCGAGAGAACTAGTACGACGATCATATAATAACTAAAGTGGGAAGAAAGAAATTTGATAACCAATATGTTGCATACATTGGATAAATTATGCCAATTTCCGTTCGAATTATTTCCTATACACACTTACTACAGTGACTACGAAAAGTATTATGAAATTTACCTATTAACTAATTTACCTATCAACTAGTTCTTCCGAGTATATTAAACATATTATATTTCGTATCATTTAGCAATACTTTCGTCTAACCGTATAATGAAAATTTGATGCCGCGGTGGTGCGAACGTAGAGCCCAATAAGAAAACGCCTCGTTGAAACATAAGTATATGAATGTGCAAATACTTTTCATAGTCGTTGCATGTATTATTATATTTCAGTCGTCGAAGGCCCAACTCCTAAATCCCTAAATTTTTATCGATGTTTCTGCCAGGTCGAAACTCGACACGCAATTCGAGAACGAGATTGCCCCGTAGCTTTAATAAAACACCGTGGCGAATGTCAGTGCGCAATAAGCGTGGAGGCACCTTGCGCGTCTGCAGGGGCGGTGCACCCTCGGTACACACGTGGCCGTCACCCTACGCGTGCCGTTTCTGGTGGCGGGGTCGACGAAGGGTAGCCCGGCGCGGTCCTCTGCAGGACCTTCGCACGTGGACATTCTCAGCTTACCGAGACAAATCCGCGATCCTGCATGCATAAAGTATTAAGCCGTTTGAAATTTATGAAAATGCATCTAATTTTCCACTCCCTTGACGTCCTAGGCCAGACGAGACGCGGATAATTCGTTAAATCCGCCGATTTCCTCGCTAATCCTATCCCACGATCTTGCGGATCCGATCGCCGTTTGACGACAAGTTCCAGGGTTACTGGCGAGCAATAGTACCGAGGATGACGAAACGATTGCTAAAACTGGGAAAAATAGGGGACTAAACGGAACGACTCGCGGAAATATTTCAACGTTTGTTACATAAATATTTTACGAATATACGGATATTCGTTCCGTCATCCTCTAGTACAATCCTGCTTGCACAATTCGAAACCTATTTGATAGGTTAGTTATATAACGTACGAACCGGCCACCGAAAGAAGCTTTTCTATTAACATAAAATACAGGCAACCAGACAACGGCAATGATAGAGATATTTTCGTTTGACTAGCTATTTGAGGATTGAGAAACCTTTCATTTCTTCTAAAACGTATGCGAAAACATTAAACAGCATCGATTTATAATTCAAACTATCCCGCATGCTTCAAACGGATACGAACATACTTCGAGCGAATCGACTTATGCCACGAATGAAACACAAGACAGTATAAGTTGTTCTGATAGCATCTCCTCTAATTCAAGTTGGACATTTTTGCATTCTTGAATTTCCCATGAATACGCAAACATTCGTTAATCCAGAATCACGTCGCGAATAACGTATGCAAATCTTCGAGGGAAACATCGTACGCGGGCGGACACACGCGCGGACACACGGATACACGGACACACAGAGGAAAAGAATGATCATTACACGACAAGTTTATTTGGAATACGTTTCAGGGAGCGTGACGAACGCGTCCCTAACGTGTTTGATCGGCGAGGATCCGCGTAGTCACCCCAATATTGAAACAGCAGTGAGATCTTAGCCGTGTCCTCGGGGGAGACGCGTGGACGCGTTTATATTCGCACTTATGTGGCCCCTCGTGCCGACCGAGAAAAGGGTACCGATATCAATTCGAGGCCGCTTATCAAAATAACGGTTACATCTTCATAAATATTTGGTCGATCGTTTCGACCGGGGACCCGTGACAACCGTGAAATCTGCATGGAGATGAGGGTGCTGCTTCAAAGTTGGCTGGGCAACTGGGATTTCGGGTCGAAGGCTTTTCGAATAGTCCAGATGAACGATCAACGGAAAGGATTGCCCCCCTCGCCCCCCGGAGGCGAATATACGACAGGAGAGATGGTTGTTCTTAACGAGAAGGAAGACAGTGTCGCGTGCGCTTCGTTTCGCTGTATAAGTAGAAACGGAAAATATCAGAGAACTAGAACACGAGCCGTTTCAACAATCCTGGCAAAGGGTCCTCCGAGCGCCGATGATCTTCGAAAACATCCAATTTATGGCGTACAGCTTATAGTGCGTGCCGATGAACGACGACGAACCAACCATTCTTCTGAATCCCAAGGACACGTTCGTGTCTACTCTAGTTGAAATCGCCAAGCTACTGCAAATACCAGCAGAGTCGTGACACAAACCGTGTTAGCGGCGATCGCCAACGTACAGGCGATTTCCAAGAATTTCTTCGATCCCGTAAGCAAAGTCAACGGAAGACGAAATCGAGAATAACGTCACCTCATAGGGCAAGTTTGTCGAGTACATCGGCTTGCCGCCGCCGAAGAGCGTGGGTGCCGGCTGCAGCACGCGGGTGTGTAAACATTTCAAATTAGTATTCAGATGCGCAGCTGTTGACTGCCCGACGGCTCGGTTTCGAGGGCTTCCGAGGCTTCGTTTAATTGTAAGGAGCCAGATGTCCCCTTCCTCCTCCTTTTTCCAGTCGCGTCCACTCGACAACCCCCGTCCGCGGTCCAATTTACCCTTGGTCGCCGGCCTTCGCGTATGGTTTCTCCTGCAACGGATCCACGTTTGTGTACGAGTGCCGTTGATAGATATCGTTTCAACCTCCTACCGGCATCGCGTTACCTCGCGCCCTTCTTTATTGCCAATTGCCCCCGACGCAACGCGACGCGACGCGACGGGACGGTTTCATGCCGTTCGCTGAAATTGAGAAATTCCGAACGGTTCCAGAGAATCGTTAATTAGGTTTCTTGTTTATCGAATATCGTTCGAAGAACTGTGTTATCGAATTTGGTAATATCGTGTAGCGTAATACCTGGTATATAGTTATTGTTTCGAATCGGTATTGAAATATCATCCCAGAATATCCTCTACGACACATGCGAGAAAACTGCAAACGAAAAGCGGCCAAAGTATCATATTGCTATTTCCACATTTTTGAAACGTACCTAGAATAATCCAAATAATCTTCTTTCACGTTAGCAACTTGCAAACGTTAAACTTGTTCGAAACCGTTTCATCGCGTCGATGGTTTCTTTCAACCAAAATGTAATATATCAAACTTCGGCATTGTTCTTTTCCCAAGAGTCGTCTGCTCGGAAAAGAACAGTTAATCCTCTACCATCGAGACGTTTTTGCCCCCCCCCCAAAAAAAGTACCCTTTCCTTTGTCTCGACACGATTTATAGATCGTACCAAATAGTTTCGAGATCGAAAGCAATTTTCTTCAAAATTTACGTGTTCGATAAGATAGGTAACGATTTTCTTCACAGTTTGCCCGACATCTTGTATAAAGATCAGGAGGAGGAGGAGCCGAAAACAAAGAGCAAAAATCCAAATGAATAATTGGTCCGATTAATAGAAAGGTTGTCCGGGTTCTTTCGAATCGTATATGGCAGCATAACATTAACGTTCCCATTCCACGCGTCTATTATACGAATCGAGAAACGCGTCGAGGTACCTGATCATTATTGTATTTTCAAAGTAGAAAAATATAGGAGCGAACCGATCGTTCTTGAATGGATCCGTGGAATCATAACCGGTAGTTAAACCAAATCCGACCCTTCAATGTCTGTTCCTGCTCGTGAGGGGTCTTGTTTAATCCAAATATACCCATTATCCTTCCAGCAGCACGATTGCCACCACGTCATTTTTCTACCCATTTTTCCATTTATGTCGTCCTTTTGCTTAAAATCAATAAATAAATAATGATAAACAGCGACGAAGAGTTTCATTATTCGCAACTCGTATCCATATAGCGGCATTCGGATTGTGTATTTTTTCGTTTATCTATCTTCTCTTCGTTTATTTTTTTCGCTTATTTTTTTCGTTTATTTTTTGGCAAAAAAAAACATATAAACGCTCTTGATAAAATCAATACTTGCTAACTTTTATTCGGATAAAAACAATTACACGCGTATCTATCCTATATTTTTATTAGATATCGCCACTTCAATTATAGTTATCGATCGCAGTTGTAGTTAAATAGCCGATCGTCCCTTCAAAATCGATATCAATCAAAATATATATACATATAATAATAATAATAATAATAATAATAATAATAATAATAATAATAATAATAATTTATAATAATAGAAGCAAGTTTTACTGAAAGCGATATTTCATTTAAAAAGAAATCTTGCTTTACCTTCGATGTAAACTATTCTAGAGCGTGTAAACGTAAATGGTCTTTAATCGTGTAAATTGCAGGTACTTGTATTAATACAAACGATGCTGGTAAATAACGTATCGTTTACGTGCGACGAAGCGTAGTCTTTGCAGTGTGTTTTCCGTTTATATTAGAAAGAAACAGCGAAGGAGCACCGCTATGATGTTCTCCAGACGTACATAAAATAAAGGGATTGGCCATTAATTCGCCGAGAACATCGTGTTATAATGTTCCGTAAACAATGGACTTGTCCGATGAATCGCCACGCGATTCAGGCCACGCACGCCTTAAATAAACGCGCGTTATTAACCGAAGAAGCTAGAATATACCACGGAGACTCGATTCTCACGGCCGATTCACTCCGCCATCGAAACTAAATTTACTCTGAACTTGGAGATGGTGCGTTTTCCACGCCGCGAAAAGGAAACGAACGTAAAACAAAGTTGCCAGATTTCGGAATATCGACGTACGAGAATGGAGTCGAGGGCCTCGATAAAATTGAAACTCGACTACTAAAGAATCTATTAGTTTGAACAAAGCAAATAAATTTTCTAGCGAGAAAGTCGCGTACGTAGAGAAAAGGTTGAAAGCAAAACGGGGAGAAAAGAAATCGAACGTTGCAAAATGAAGGTAGATATGTCTTGGAATAGAATCGCCGGCAACGGTTCAGCGCGCGGGAGTGTGAGCGTGCATCGTCGGCACAGGCGGCAGAGAAGGAAACTTTTTGGAAAAAAAAAAAAATGTCACGCGCTGGCATCGGTGCCGCCCTTACGTAGACAAGCGTGGTGTCAGCGTGACGCGTATCCCTGCACTGTAGACGCGTGATTACCTGTTAAATATGGAAACTACGATTCGAAGGAATTCAAATGGAAGAAGAGAAGCGAGACGAAGCGAAGATGCCCCGCGTTGTAAAATCGAGAAAAACGCGATATGTAAGAACGAGAAGAGAAGAAGGACACGATCGTAAGAGAAAAAGAATCTAGCAAAGAGATTTGGATTTAGTAAAAATGAGAAGGCGAAGAATCGAGGCGTGGTGGAAATTTAAGTAGATAGAAATTCGTGTCTGACCGATTCTGATAGAACAGGCCTCCGACCGCTTATGATTTCCCCCAGATACGCGGCCCACTTAATGAAACAGGTATCTCGGGAGGATTTCTAAAGCGAATTTCGCTGTCCCCCTCCACCGTGGCCCATCCTTCCACGTCCATCGTGCAGCGATACGATCACCGGAAGATCATAGATCAAACACGTGAACGCAGGGGGGTTGTGACGCTGCTTATTATACATTCGTGCCACGATAAGAGGGACCACGATGGTTACGCCGCCGCGGAAGGGGTAGATACGCCGCTGTTATAAATGCCGGTATTATGCGGAGCATCTCGGAGAATCTTTGCACGAGAGTCACTGATACCTCGCACCCCTGAACGCTCCCTCGTTCGTTCTACGAACGTCACTCTGCCAAAATGACGCAGATAACCACCAACGAAACGCTCGTGTACGTTTTCTTTCTGCCTTTTATTCTTCATATCGGGAATTATATTTTTCCAAATAAATTCTAAATTCTAAAGTCCCCCGATTTAGTATCGAATTCCTCCGTATCGAATATTACTATCTTTTAAACGCTATAATTCTTACATTTACGATACACATCGAATAAAATGTACGAACGAAAATCAGCTACTTTTCAACGTGCAGTTAAAAATGCCAGCGTAAAAATGCCCGTCGCGAGATCGCTGCTAAAGAAGGACGAGCGCACTAGCAATAGGTAGGTAGTTGCGGCGAAAACCGGCGAAAATACTGCCCGCTTTCCAGCATCGTCTCGTCATCGCATCGTCGGCTTGCTCAACGCCTCGGCATCGGGGCTAATTTAACGTTTGCAGAGAGGGCAGGGGGGCGTCGACTCGGTTCCAAGAGCGGAAGAGAAGCCACGGGTGGCAAAGGCCGATACCATCGAAACCGATCCTCTCATCTAGCTCTCGAGTTAGGTAGTTCTCACTGTGGCTAATGCATGCGGATCCCCGCTCGACGGAACAACTCTATGGCGTTAAACCGGCCCGTTATTGTTCCAGGTGCCACTACCACAACCTGCGTTGCCTGTTGCAAAAGGTGAAAGCCACGCGGAAGAAGCGTTTCGACCAACCTACGTTTCCACGCCCCTCCACTCCATATCTTTCGTATTTCATTTTTTCTTCTTCTCTCTTCTTCCTTCTTTCTTCTCTCTTCTTCCTTCTTTCTTCTCTCTTCTCTCTCCTACCTTCTTTCGTCTTTCTTCTCTCTTCTTACTTCTTTTTTCGCTACTAAATTGACAAACGGTAAAGATTGTACCGGAATCGATACGTTTACTCGTTTATCAAACACACGTACTCGCGATCTCGTAGCTCGTTACGATAGCCTTGAAAACTAACACTCGTAACATTTCCAACCATAATTTCCACGAAATTTACACCTTTGCCCGTTAAAGAAATCCTTTTCGTCCTATCGCCTATCATTTACGAACCTCGTTCCCTATTCCTCGAACCAACTCCTCGATTGCAGAACGAAGAACGCAGTGAACGTTAGAAGAAACCGCAAGCTGAAAAACGAAACGTTTCGGATACCTGTTAGACACGTTTAATAGCCGTGTAATCGAAATACGTATAATCGAACGAACGTAGGAAAACACGAGAAAACGTTTGCGTTGATCCGCATATCGAATAGCCGTATCCCTATAAACGTCTGGTATCAAAGGTTTCGTCATAAAAGCACGGTTCGAAGTGTAAAGAGCCAGTTTGGAAATATGAACCCAATAAAATTGGACGCACATCATCCTTTCGCGGTGTAGCGTAAAACCGAATCGGTCTTGTGTTACGAAGAATTCCACAAAATTCGATTTACAACAGGATCCGCGCCCACGTCTCGGAAAACTGGCTGCTTTTAGATCGTACGTTGTACATGGGAAACAATTTACATGTTGGCAAAGGCGTTCCCCTTTTCCGTACGAACGAGCGACGCGGCGCGACGCGGCGCGACGATGAGCGGAGATCGACTCGTGTGTGATCAACGGAACGGCCGATTTTTACGCTAAAAGGATATATCAGACAGTTGGAATAAACGGCGGAGCTAGACAACCGTAGTAGCATGGCGTATCTAATCGATCGTTGAGGTTAAAAGTTTACCCGTTGGACGGTTTAAACGACTATGTAACGATTTCAGAGATCTAAGCACGAAAAGCATGTTTCTCTTTCTTATTACGACTTTGTTCCAATTGTATTTTATCGATTATGTCCGATTAGCGTTTTCTACGAATTAGCTAAAACCCTTCTGGATACCTTTCCTTCGTAATGGCTATTAGTACGTACAAGTAGAATTAGTAATTCTTAGGTATCTTTTTAGCCCTCTATTATATCGCACGTACTCGTAATACGTACATCTGATACGCGATTAATGTCGAAACCATACAACGTTCGCTCGATCGCCCTTTTAATCATGAAAAATTCAATGTCTTTCTATCCACGTATAGATATAACACATATATACGTCAGATTTGATAGAATATTACTACATTTTCTGTCTTGTGTTTAACGCGAGAGCTTCTCTCAAGAAACAAAGTACGATTTATACCAGATACTGCATAATATTTTTCAAGCATATTCCAGCATTTAAATATCAGATACGTATCTAAAGATCGGTGATTCTACTTTCTACGATTCACAGGAATACGAGAAACGAAACGAAACGAAACGATTCCGAGAATCTTCCTCAAAACTGGTTGAAAGACGAAGAACGAAATTCGTGGAACTGTTAGATCACCGTAAACGAGACTTGGTAAAATATGGGCATCGTATTCAGATCAGTGATAAGGGAAAATCAAACTTGTTGCCATCAAGTACGAACAATGTTCAAGAAATACAATTATATACCGTCGAGATGATGTCGCATCCTCTGATCATCGTATATTCGAGCGGATATTAAATTTGTTCGAAAATACGTTTCATCGTGTCGCGTTCCGATCGATTCGTTTTATTTCAAACCAAACTACCTATACATCGTACGATACGTTCAACCATGTTTCTACCTTTTCCTACACTTATCTACGTGGTACCTTTCCAATAACGCATTCGTGCAGATGTCTCTTCGAATCTTCCGACTTTCTCACCGACTTTGCATAAAATTTGTTGGTCGCGCGACGCTCTAAAGTCAGAACAATGGCTCGCACGCGCCTTGATCACTCCATAAAGCGGATACACTGGCATAACGATAATAAAAACAGCGTGGATCGATTCGAACGTTCGGTGAACACGCGATATTCCCCTTCTCGTTCTCGTAAAACCGACGTCTTGATGGGAGAGCTGTGACAGCAGAGAGGTATACCGCAGCTATCATAATACGAGAACACCCGGAAAATGGATCCTTCGTTTATAGCGCCTCAATCATATCATATTCCTAGTTTCTTACTCTTCTTACTATTACTTACTACCAGTTAATCGTTTTATCGTTTTTCGATCTTCCAGCCAACTGTCGCGAGAAATTTGCCGATTTCTCAGTCATCGAACATTTAAACCTTTCACAATGATTTATTACCGCTTAATTAACAGGTTCTTTACGTTCCGTACGTCGGCGATCGAGTAACGTCGCGATCCAACGTCCTATCGAATTTCGTATCCACCGCGCAATACCTTTTTTAAAACGCTGCCGTTCACACACACCCGCACGCGCGCACACACATTGCAGCGTAATCGCTTCGCGCAAAAATTAGCGCTAAAATCACTGAAAAATTATTAAAAAAAAAAAAAAAAAAAAAAAAAAAAAAAAAAAAAAAAAAAAAAAAAAAAAAAAAAAAAAAAAAAAAAAAAAAAAAAAAAAAAAAAAAAAAAAAAAAAAAAAAAAAAAAAAAAAAAAAAACAAATCGGACAAAGTTTGCGCAACGATAAACAACGATAAAGATTAACGGAACAAAGTAATCGAACGATATAGAAATCATATAGGGACGAAACGATGCATCTTTTTTATCCGAACAAAAACCAGAAACATAACATGATCGACATTTGCGAGACAACGTAGCTACGTACCTACCTACTTAACTACGATATCCCATAAAAAAGAGAATAAACGTCACCGATCCGAAGAAGCGAAGATTTAGATATCCCTCGAAACTTTTATGCAACATGTTATCCGATATCCTGCAGCGTCCTCCGACATAAATTCTATTTTTTCGCCCAAGTTTCAGCATTAACTCGATATTTTTATTAACCGTTACGGCAGACGAAATATTTTTGAAACGTATTAGTCTAACATCGTGAATCTTGAAATTTATTGCCTTTAGGGGCAGATTGCGAATTTCATTTTTCTAAATATAAGTATTCGTCGCTGCTTAAAGCTTCGAACGTTTATCATTGGGGAAGAATGGAACGATGCGCGTTACAACAGTAAGTAATAACAGTAATGTTTTTACAACGGTAAGACCGAAAAATAAAAATGTATATAGCGAGAATCGATGTACGCTATCGGGCGTATCTACGCGATGCTTCTTCCCGCATCGGTATAAATAAGTATAGCGCATCACGATGGTAGTATCGAAAATCGAAATAAATAAATAATTTGCTGCGAGCGTACACGAGCCGCGAGCGCCGCGTTAATGGCGTCGAGGGTCCGCAGAAGGCGTTGGAAAGCAACGCGAGGCGTGTTCCTTTTGGAAATTGTTGAACGCGGCCGTAACAGGTGAACACGGCTACTAGTTAACAACTGATCGCTTTGTCACGTTCTCTGGTTAGATCTAGCGCACGCCTCGTACACACTGGGTGGTCATCGGGGTTATACATCGAGAATCGGTGATTAAAATTTCACGCTGGAATTAGAGAGGGGCGATACAACTAAACGATTATCTTTGACAGTTTATTAGAAAAAGCTTTATTAGCAAAAGCTCGCAAATCCGTTTCAAATTTACTTAGTTCGTCTTCGCACTCGTGCCTCGATCATGTTTTAACATCCAAGAAATTAGAATCGTTATTTTTATCGAAGAATCGATCGAATCAGAATATCAGTGATTTCCGGGTTTTACAGATTGCTTCTTTCGAAGTGGAAAATTAAGGGGACGGATGAAAAATCGGACGATACGTTCGACGCTATCTCTCTTGCATCTCGAGTCGTTGGACTTCCCTATCAAATTTTATCCTAATGGATACGTATTACGAAAAATTTTATACGAAATCTTATAAAATTAGGGATTATAGAATTTCAAAGCGAGGGTTGCGAATATCGCGAGATTACGCAAATGGGATTCCCGTGTTATCGTCTCTGATACCGGTCTCAAAATTAACTCAAGTGATGTAAAAGCGAATTAACCGCAGTAGCGCGCCGATAATATAGGTAACCGTTAATACCGAAATCCACCTATTTGCAATAATTATTCTGCCGTGGTATTAAACATAACAAGAACAACAAACTTTATCCTACTAAGATTTCAGACTTCGATGATGATGATATCCGATGCGATTATTAACCCGACATTTTTACAAAATAAAACTATCTGCTACTTAAAACTATAAGTATTTATTCGTTGCAGCAGCCATTTGGAAATTCGCGAGTGGAATCTTTTTTCAGTTGGTCGCGAATTAAAGGTTGAAATAAGCGCGACGCTCGAAACGATCGATCAAGGAAGGAAAAAACCTTCTCGAACGATCGAGAATGAAGAAGATCTGACGATGTGCGTTTGGCTGGTGCACGAATGGCGTAGCGCCATTTCGTGGAAAGTTTCGAGATGCAGAAAACGGCGAGACGTAGCGTGATCCGCGCAACTTTCGGTTATATCCGAAGGAATTTATTGCCTCATTTGTCGGGTCGGCGATTCGTCGCACGTTTTACACGACGGTTAAAGCTTGAGAGGTGTCTGGCGGATCCGCGACCCTCCGCGTGAGCGGCAGAGAAACACCGGAGCCCCCTTAATAAGCGAACTTCCTGGAACGCGATGAAAAATATGTTTTTGCAGGCACGCACGATACGTGTCACGATTTTATTATACCCGCCACTTCCGACGCTGCCACGTATGACGGAAACCGTGGAAAGGAGCTTGGCCGTGCATCTCGGAATAATCGCGTGAACCACTGTGATAATAATGGACGGGCCTTCGCCGCGCCGTTTCTTTCCTTTCACGCCTACCTAGCATCTCTGTTGCTTCGCTAGGTAATTAACGCGTCGCGTACAAAGAATTACCTAATTACCAATTACTAATTACTAATTACTAATTAACGGTTCGCGGCTATTAATCGAACGTGTTCCTCTGCTGATCGATAATCTGTCCAACTTTTGTAAAATAACGCGAGTGTTTGTAGACAGTCGCAGGATACGTATATCGTGTAACGTTTGCTAGCAAGATCCGGTCAAACTTTCACAGTCATCGTCGCGAACAGTTAGAACGCGAAAGAAATAATATCGATCGATCGATACAATAAAGTATTTGCCCCAAGCCTTCTCCGACTAATTCCGTAAATTACCGAATTCTAGTCCTCGGCCGATGATAGAATTCAGTTGTTCAAACGTTCCGAATATCTTTCCAAGCGTAATCGTTTCTTCTATCCAATTACGTAGCAGCGGCGTACTACGTCTTAACGTTAAGGTTAAAATTCGGCAAATTGAAAATATACGCTACGGTATTGATAAAATAGCTGCTACCTCAGCTACGGCAATTGTATCACATATTATTACGTTACACGCGACGATCGTATTATTGTTAGAATTTCGAAATTATTTTCAATTAAAACTGTTTAAACGAAGAAAATTTCAACGATTATCACGTCGTTGAAGCGAAGCGGAAACAACGTCTCCTTTTATGTAACGTATACCGTTTATTCTGTTAATAGCAGGTTATTCCATTGCCACAGATTAATCAGTTTATAACGTTATACCGTAACGATATCCAACCGTTGCATCTTTCACAGTGATACGCACGCCATGAAAGGTATCATCAACGTTTGAAACAGGATTTGCTTTATCCCTGTTTCATCGCTTGGCTACCTTTCCGCTCTATCACACCTGGTAGAATCCACGCGTGTACTCGCGGGCATGGTGTGTGCTCGTGCTCCTAGAAGAACCAGTACTAGTCGTGGGGGCCCTTAAGAGGCTTTCAACCGGGCTTAACGAGACCCGTAGTCGCTATAGCAGTGCCTATTCGTCGCATAATTGCGCTTAATGCTCGGCGAGCTCGATCCGCTCACGTGGCTCGTGGCGATATTATACGCGGTATGGCATCGAGGTCAGAGCCGGGCATTTTGTTAAAAGAGGGCAAATCGGCTACTTCCGGCCGCTGTTTGCGTAGACACAGGCGACAGGTCAGCGGATGAGGCGGGGCAGCCATTTATGAACCTGCTGCACCTTAACAAATCCACTGGACGTTGCACGCACCTGACAACTCGATTTTTATATCGACGTATATAGTCGGCCGATACGCCACGGTTTTTTACGATTACGCGCGGCCAGTTGCGGACGCGGCTGGGTGTGGGTTGTGAAATTTACCGGCCGCGGCACGGCACGGCGCGGCACGACGCGACACGACGCGACACGGCGCGACACGGCGCGCCGTGGCGCGGCGGGACGCTGGAAATTCGTTCTCTTTTCCACCCTTTTATTTATTTATTTTTTTCCTTTCTCCTCTTTCCCTGCCTTTTTCCTCCTCTCTTCTTTTTTTTTTTTTTCTTTTTTTTTCGGTTGCGTGTTTTGGCCTTTCTCCCGTTGCTGCTCTCGACCGTGCATATTTGCTTTTGAGGGGTTGTTCCGGTGATAGAAGACCGAGTGTGAATATTGTTTGGCTTTTATTGCGACGCAGTTTCGAACGACGCGAAGCGCTATCGATCCGGCGAGAAATGGACATTCTTTGGATTTTTTTGCTCGCGATCGATATCTGTCTCCCAGGCGTTAACGTTGTAGGACCGCGTGGAACAGAAAAATTGCCAACGCTATATTGGCAAGTCAGAGATTCGAACGTTGCACGTGTTTCGCGTATAAGCTGTCTCCTTTTCCACGTTTCGTCGGTTCGTCGGTATCGTGGAACCTTTCGAAATATCGAAATTTTCAGCATCGGCAAATATATTTTCTATACAAGGAGATACTTTGTTTCTTCGTTTCGTAATTTTCCTATATTTCTTTTCCCATCCTCTATGCTATCAAACTTTCAGTTGCTTCGTGTACAACGATCGTATTCACTCCGTTCCTTTTGAAATACCATTGAAATACCATTTTTATGGAAACATGGTATCTGTGGTGTAGAAAATAATGCGGGTAATTTGACGAATCGTTACGACCCAGTTGCTCGGCAATTTTCTCTAATTACTTAATTGGTCATCCATCAGCCGTTTAAATAAAGTATACGCTCGCTGGAATAAACTATCGAAAGCTTATCGGGCAATCTTTGTAACGCTATAACGCGTCATGACTAAAAGTTCAGTGAAAATTGCCCTACTGATGGTTATAATCATTCGCGTTTACTTTGATATCGGTAAACGGCGGCATTATGCGTACAATACCGCCGACTTTATCTTCGAAAGGAGTCTCAAAAATCGTATTTGCGCTATCCTGATACTTACGAACGTTCTTATATTTTGACCACTTTCGTTTAAAAATGATTCTTTATCCGAATTTCTCTACAGTCGATTATTTCACACCAGCGTGAAAACCACATGCACGGTATCATCCGTGCAGAAAACCGAATTCGAGCGATTTTCAAGGGCGACGCTAATCGCTGTCAAGAACACCGGCGAAAGTGAACGTAGTGGAAGGAACGTGCGCGTGCGTATCGACGGAAGAACAAAGTAGAAGGAAGGAGAGGGATAAACGAGGCTAAAGGGAGAGAGGAGTGAAGAAAAAAGAAAGTAAAAAGGAAAGATAGAAGGAAAGAAAGAAAGAAAGAACGAGACAGAGAAAAGTCACCTCCCAGGTATCAGCAGGCAGCTCCTTTACACGAGCAGCGAATTAAAATTCCACTTCCGGTGGGCTCGCTATCTCTGACCAAAAGCGCGGCGATAAAGTAAGTGGAAGAGCTCGTGGCTCGGGCTTTGAATAAGCAGCTGTGCCCCACAGGCGTTAAGCGCGATAAAAGTCTCGCGAGCGAGCGAGCGAGCACGTGCACGCGTGACCGCGAATCGAACTCTCTAATTCATATTCGTGCACCTGACTGACCTCTCTCGTTTCTGCGAGGCGCGGTGTCTCGTTTAACACCCCCGCGGGCGAGCGCGCATCACCTGCGCAACCTCGCGACCGACCATTCCACCCGTTTTCGAAGGGGGCGCGTGCCTTTCGCCGTGCTTGCTATTCTATTACCGCCGAGACGCTAATTCCCACCTTGAATATTATTAATACGGGCAGCATTGGCGGCAGGGTACAGGTGGATGACGCGAGTCGTGTATGCCTGCGGAGGCGTGCACGTGGCCGAGCTGTCTCCCTGCGGGATTCCCGCTGCTTCGAACCTGCTGCCACGACTTTTGCCTTCGTTCGCCGATAGCAAGATACGAGTCGTGTCGGAGAATGTGCGCTTGTGGCGGAGAAGCTGCGGGAGTAGTTGGTGCGAATAGGGCAAGAGGGAGGGAGGGAGGCTGAGCGAGCCAGTATGTATCGGGCTGCGTGGAATGTAAGATGGTCAACGATAACTTTCAGTTTGGTGAATGGCCAATGGCTTGGTTTCTTTATCAAGCGAGAGTGTACTTTGTACGGAAAGCAAATTCGTTATATCGGGTCGTCCGACAGATTTTTAGATAGCGAGCAAGACTCGATGAGGTATGCAGGTTTACATATAGATACACACACACACACACACATCGTATCTCGAGCAATATATATAGTCGTATATCGAGGAATGTTTGCAACCAATGCCTCAATTTTGTCATAATCGTTGGATAATGGCATTTCAACTTGTCTTTTATCTTTAAGATCGTGCTCTCTCACGAACAAAATCGCGGTTGTTTGTGAAAATATATATATAAGATACGCAAAGTTGTAATATCTCGATGGCGACGCAAGTCTTTATTTACGTTCCGCTCCCCTAATCACGTTCATAAAAATATGTATCTGCTTGAATATCCAGTCTACTTACGACTCGTCCCAACTGCGCAAGTTAATCCGCATGCGTACACATTTTACCTTTTTTACAGTATCGTACTCACCGAAAAATTCTCCGAAAATATTCGTTACATTTTACAGCTCTCTTCGAAAAATACGACTTCATAAAAAGGAACTGGAGACAGAGGGAAAAATTACACGGAACGTTGAGCGCACGTTGCAAAGACAGCGGGCGATGTAGATCTAGCGGATTTGCGGCTCTCGTCGATAAGAATCGCTATCGTTGGGATCGATCACGCCTCGAGCTTCGCTCGAAAACTTCTCTCGCGAAATAATTATCGCGGTGAGAAAACACCGGGTCCCCCGGCCGCGTAATTGCGGACACGCTTTAATTCACTTCCGCTTATCTGATGTGTTCGCCGGTCTGTTGCATAACGTAAACTGTAGACCAATTATGACTACGTAGATCGGTTTTACGCGGTGTTTATGCATCCAACGAAATCTTTCTCGCACGAACGAATCCGACCGTGCAAAACGATAGCTTGTTTCTCCAACCACCAATTGAAACGATAATACGATAGAAATTATTTTATCACGATAATATTTGCATTTGCTAGATTCTTTCGTCGTTCGTGGCTTTTCTCTGCTCTTAACATCGTGTTAGACATCGGTATCGTACATGGAAATTTCGAAACTGTATCGCTTCTGTTTTTAATTAAATTAAACGACACACACACATTACAGAAAGTTTCCAATTCTGTCTATTTATAACATATCTCGTGCGAATATATTTTTCTTATATCCGAATGCATAAAATTCTTGGAATAAAAAAACAGATTCGTTTATTCCTAAGGAATTAATCTTATCTATCGGAAATCATGCATCGATCCGCTAGTTAGGCTAGTTAGGCTAGTTGGAATAGTTGTACCGTAAGTGACTATTTAGCACTGACCCGTTACGTAAAACGCAATGACTCACTCGATGACTTCCTGCACCTGTTCCTTGGAAACGAGTTTTCTGGCCCCGAAACACGGAATTTCTAAAGAGGCTACAACGTTGATACGCCGACGAAAGAAACAGAATAGGCGACTACCGATTACCAACACCAGACGCAAAGTAAATATCGTTGTTCTAGTCGTTTCACGTGATTATTAATCGGTCAGGCATCTGTAACGTATTTCGAAAGTCGGTAGCGTGAAATGCACCGCATCCGGAAAGGGGAAGCGTTCACGTGTCAACGCGAACTCTATGCTGCCTATATTTCTATAGTTGTAGAATCATCGAAAGAAACTCGACTAGCTTGGAGAAACCTAACGGTTTCTTGGTATCGAATCAAAGTTTATCGATTTATAAACTAATCGTCTCGCTTCTATTCCAAAGAAGTAGAATCGCGCAATCTAATTCCAAAGCACATAAAAATCTTGCCTTCTTATCTGTTCATAAAAATCTTAGGAACAGAATTTCCTATTCAGTTTCGTTATTAGGCCTATTGCACTTTCGAATCGTCTCACGTTCATCCAGCAACTTATTTATTCCATCGTCGAATTCAAACCGTTCCCTATAAAATCAACAGATGGAAAACAGATGGAAAACAGATCGATCGCTCGGTATTACGGACAAGAAACGATCCGTTCCAAGTACTCGCAGCAGAAGGATGCACGGTTTTGCGGAATCGTTGGGAAAAAGTTGCGGAAACAGACGCGCGATTAACGGGGTCGAGTGGTCGAGGCAAAGCCAACGATGACTGCGACATGGTTTCTGCATTAGATCGACGCGTTCCTCGTTAACAATAATAAAGAGACATCCAGGAAACTACGCTTCCTTCGACCAGTGTCAAAATCCGGTGTCGGCGAACGATAACCCGGGTTGGCGAGCAACGACGGGCAATTATACTCCGCAGCAGATTCCTACTTATTTTCCTTCGTTGCCAAGTGTCTTGACGATTGCCTTCGGGACGCTTCGTTCGATCTGTTACAACGGTCCGAACTATTAAAGCCGATGTCACGTTAGAATTTCATCGATCTACTGGATCTACATTTATTTCATAATTCGATATTACAATCGGTATTAATTATACACGATGTTATAACTGAATAGAAAGGTCGAATAGCGAAATAACCGAATACCGAAGAGAACGAGTACAAGTCCTGTTATATGGTACAGTAGTTACGCAGGTAGTAATATTTATCGTTGGTGGAAAAAGTTCTCGTTCTCTCGTCTAAATCAAACATTTCCCGACAAAAAAAAAAAAAAGGAAAAAAAAAAGAAAAAAGAAAAAACCCTCGAAACGTACGAAATAACTTTTCCTACGTCCGGTAACCGGTATTACCTACCGTGCAGATATGGAATTGTCTAGAATTGATAAAGCGTTTCATACGTATCATTCGGTATTGGTCAAGCGGAAGGAGGCCGCAAGAGGAATCTCGGGGAAAAGGAATGGCCAGCAATCTTGATATAAGTAATGCATTTCTTTTATATCTCCACGAGATAAAGAATAATGGATGGGGCTCGGTCACGTCGCGCGGAAGATATGATACCTTCCGCTTTTGCCAGGATCCATCGAGATGACGATGATAACGATAATTCGATCGGCTCGCGAAAACGTATAACCGTCGAAAGATCGGAAAATCAAAAGACGGATCTTTCGACGCGACAAAAATCCTTATCCATTTACGATAAATAAAATCACCGTGCCGTGACACGCACGCTGCCGCCTATAGAAAAGTAGCAATATGCTCTATTTTTCTCTTATCGACGAATCGCGATTTAGTCGCTAACGGTCCAACAGAGGATATGACATTGAATAATATCGGAGACTTACCTGCGTCAATTGTAACTTATCGGATCGGGAAATCTGCCAACCTGAAAAATACAAATTAGCATAAATACTTGGAAACCTTTGAATAAATAATATCGAAATAACTATGATATATTGCTATAATAATCGAAATCCGTGATCAAAAATAGCGGTTTCGTCGCCAATTAATCGCGTAACATGCAACTTGCAAGAACGCGACGGCGCGCGAGGCGGGCAGAACGAAATAGAACTTGACATTTATTACAAGGAACAAAAATGGAATTACGTCGCGTCGTGTTTAAATTCTTAGAGCGATGGTGGCCGATAAAGAGGCACATTGCCGCGATGATTCATCGAGGGCGTAAAAGAAATGAGCCACAGGCACGACGGAGAAATATTAGGCGGCGTTCTGGCCATACGAATGGAATCTTTATTTCGACGCGGCACAGTTTGGACTTTTCGAGATATCACCGTGAGATTAGTCGTCCAACGTGCCTCTCTCTTTCTCTCTCTCTCTCTCTCTCTTCCTCTCTCTTCATCTATCTATCTCTACTGTTCACTCTCGCTGCGTAATTATCGCGTATACTAGAATTATCTACACGCGGCTTGTATCGTCCCGCGGTCGAGCAGATGCTATAGCGAGATGAAAAAGTTGGGCTGTCGTTGGAAACTCGACGTCGACCTTCACTATTTACGTATTTCGTTGTGGAAAAAGATCAGTTCCGACGTAACACGTATAACGCAGTTATGATTTGATAAACGTGACGTCGGAAATGTAACAAACCAAAGTATATAATCCGTCGAGGTTCGCCCTTGTAAAAATTGCGTAATTGCATTTAACATGTTGAAAAAAGATATTCTCTTAGAATTCAGCGAACGGGGTTAAATGGTTAACGAGTTAACGTAGATAACGCGAGGGATGAAGCTTAACGGTTGATTAAGAAACAGAGGTCTATACGGTATATAGGTGAATTAAGTACGACTGAAAAGCATGAAATATTAATTACAGCCAGAACCGATCGTCTTTCGTCTGAACGAGCAAAGACAAATAGTCATCATTTAATATTATTTCGCCGAATCGTAGGTGCGCGATATAAGCTATAAAAGCGAAGGAGTGACATACGAGCGGCTCTGAGCCAAAATCACCTCCGACTTGATGGAGTGCTGGAAGATCCCCCCCCCCCCTCCCGGCTTCCAGATCCGCTCCCGTCCACGGCACGTCCGCGTCCCAACGACTAGACCAGACCGCTGTCCGACGTCCGACGTGTTTGTTCGTCCCTGAATAAAAGCGGCTTTCCTCTGCACGGCCACGCTCTTATCCAGGAAATATCATTTTATTTCATTTATGGCCATAACGTCTAAAGGGGATTCCTCCTTGCTCGATACCTCCTATACTTTTATTGGCCCCTTCGAATCTCGATCATATATTTCAGCTCGACCAGTCACGCTTCGTTCCACGTTTCACGTTCCACGTTCGACCTACCTACTTATTGTCAGATTCGACAGCCTCGGCAAACTTTCGATCGCGCGATCGTTTCGTTGCCGCTTGCAATCAAACGCCTCGTTCATTTCAATTTACTAGTAAATGAACTGTACGTATGGTTGTTATAAAAAATTGAAAATAATAAAATAAAGTTAAACAAGCAAAAATCAGTTGCCACGTCATCGTGCACTTGTACTACTTACGTCGCGGTAGCGTATCGACAAATAGGACAAAATTCACGATCTTGGGATTTTCATGAAATGACAACGCGACGAGTGCAGCGTAAATTGGTAGGAAGGTAGCGTCGTTTGCCCGGCATCGTGCAATATCGGTCTGTAGTCGATATCGGCGTATAGCGAGGAACATGAGAGGCGGACGATGCAGTCGCGGCAACTCGTGAGACATGAAAATTGTTATTCTCCGAGCCGGCACGGGAACTGGCGCGCATAAACTCAGAATCCGATGTTTCACGTGCCATATTCCGGCAAACCACCATCTCCGTGCGCGGCTCACGTCACGTACGCGCCAACGAATCACGTCCCGGACCCGGCTGATCCATATCAGACAGCACGCGTGAGTTTCGAACCCGACCGATCGAATACTCTGCCCGAGGCGATCACGTTCTACCTACGATTTCGCATACGAATAACGCGACACTTTCTGAAAATCACCTGCGATAGAACCGCGCTTGTAACAGCGCCCGATTTCATTCGAAAATTTTCTCTGCCACTTCGAACGACATCGAGATTCTCTACTTTCAGGCATGGTCTAACGACAAGTCGGAAACTCGTTAAACTCCAACGTCTGCGTATTGGTAGGCTATATTTTCGTAAAACGTTCGAATATTACGATTACTAACCAAAGTACGAAATCGGACGCAACCAAGTATCTAACTTAGAAAATATCGCGTACGTCTCGGTCGTCGGGGTGCGAAGGTTAGTCCAACGAGGAAATTATCACAGAAACGAAACGGGCCGTTTGAACAGCATCAGCGGGTGGCAACTCGCGCGAGGCCAACAATTTCCATCCAGAAAGCTATAGCGCTAAACGGTTACGGTGACCGACAGCCGACTCGCTGAAAAATATGGAGCGAGAGCGGAATTCTACGCGCGTTTTACTCGACCCGATTAGGTCACAGCCCGTATAGCGCTTTTCTCGTCGCTTCATTTCATATTCCGGCAAGAAGACGTTCGCTTGACATTTATCCGTGTGTACCTACACGCACACACACACACGTATATATGTACACAGAATTTCCCCTTCGAGGTAGCACCCTGAAAAATTCGCTGCAAACATCCAAGCCAACAACGATATATACATTCCGCTTATCGACCTAGCTCCTTTTCCCTTTTTCCTTCGTTTCTTTCCTTTTTGCTTTCCTTCTTTCTCTCTTCCCTCCTCTTTATGTTTTTTCTTCCTCTTTTCCTTCGAGGGGAACCAGATCCAGAGGGCTAGGTTCGAGCGTTTCCGCGAGAAGCTATAAAGTGACACTTCCCGCTTGCAAATATAAACTTGTTCGCGGTCGACAGAGCGAATATTAGGAGCGTGGGGCCCCGCAAGAGGACGAGAGGAGGTAGTAGGGAACGGTGGAACGGATATGCGGGCTTCGCCCATGGGAGTATTACGGATTCAAGGTGAGTAGGGATCCCACGGAGTAACCCGAGACATCAGCGGGCTAATATTTCCATATTCCGATATCGAATAAATGGACCGTTGGCGGGCGCGCGACGCGCTCATAAATCCTACGTCGACCCGTCATGCATCACCGGCCAGCCGGGAAAGATTCCGAGTCAGCCGGGGGTGGCAGGTGCTTCCTTCCCCTGCATCCCGTTAACCGTGTTTCTCGAATTGTGTCGCGTTGAGACGCGAACCTTTCGAAAGTCGAGCTGATTAACAATTCGATTTAATAGAATTTCAGTGGAATCGAACAGAATCTAACAGAATGGCGGAACATTCGGAATAAGTGGAATAATTCAGCGAGCAATCAAGCAAGATACACGTATGTCTCTGTTGCCAAATGCGTGAACTTACGTAAGTACATTTACCAAGCGAACATGCTGCAAACGATCCATCACAAACAAGCAAATCACAAGGTAAATTTCAAAAGAGAACGCACCTTCCGTTATCGCTTTAATCAGTCTTTATACTTATCGAGTTTCCGTTCACTGTTTTCGATGTCGTTGGTGACGCGCGTCATTCCGCGCAACGGAAGATGACCGAATCGAACCGAACCGAATCGAACCGCACGGATCGACGTTCGTACGATTCGAAAAGTCACGAGTTGGCCGATCGATGGTCGACCCCTGTCGTCCAGTTCGATAGGTCAACGTTATTGCTGGCGAGATAAGAACCGCCAGCTTCCACGTCCCGTGTCCCGACAGCTGATCAACATGCCAACGCTAGCTTTCCGCGGCCAAGGAACTTTTTCACCATCTGACACGTACGCCGCCAGCAAGTGCGGAATCTACGCGACAATTCGACGAAGCAACTACCTCCGACGATGAGTGAGATGCAAGAATCATCGTCGACTTCGACACGATCGATTATTAACCGTTCGTGCATCGCGAGATAACTATATAGAGAACGATTCGCAAACGTTCGCAATGTTTTCTTCTTCTCAAGCAAAATTTACGAACCGCGGAAAGTATTAACGGAACACGCTACGCGTCCCCTGGTGCCGATTATTTCGACTTGCTTCGTATTAGCAAGAGAAATTCGTTCGAACCAGACACCGTTTACCGTTTACGATACTTTCAAGTGGAATTAAAAAACCTTCTAAACGATCGTCGACGAACGATCGGCTAATCGTTCGATAAACGATCGTTTGGCAATGCTAGTATTAGGTATGTAACGAAGGAAAGGAATCTACTGTTAATCGATGGCAGTGTTACGGCGCGGCACGGCGGCGACGCGACGGGTGCCAAACGCGTAATCTGGTATCCATAACGCGGCGTGAAATCCTCACCGCGAAAGAATCCAGGGCCGTGGCCTTGTGTTCCAGGCCCAGGTCGAACGTGTCAAGCGGTCGAGAAGGCGCGACAAGAAAACAGGGATCGTTGCCAACGCTTCGAGCTACCTCGGCCTAAGGCCTAAGCGAGTCGTCGTAAACTAAGCGCCTCGCGACTTGTAAATTCACCTCTGGCGTTTTAATGGTCTACCACGAGCGTGTATTATTTTCAGGGGCATTAATAACGCCGCGCCGCGGTGAAAGGCTATCGCCAATTAATTAGTCACTTAGCGGCTCTCCCTACCCTGTAAACGCCTCTTCTCTTGCTTCTCTTTACGAATACACAGAATCCTTCTATCCAATAATTTACTAACAATACGCGTTTCTCAATTGACAAGTTCGATTACACGAGTTTTAGATTATAGACGTTTCTTTGGCGATTATTATAATTTTACAATTTTACAATTTCACGCGAACAAAATCTATACAATTTTATTCTACACCGTTTTATTCTATATATCGTTTATAATTTACTCGTTCGTTATCAAGTTCGATTCTGTCAAGCGGTAACAGAGCGACCAGCGTCTTGTGAAATTTCAATAATATCGATTTAATTACGCAAGGCAGTGTCCAGATACTGCCTTTAACGTCGTTAAATCCGTTGCCGCGAAATCGTCGCGACGAACATCGAAGACTGGCAACGTCGTTCTCTCAACGTCGTTGAACAAGCGAGAATAAGGGGTAGTTGGATCTGAAAGTTCTTCGGTTAGCTGCCCCTGAGAGGGTCAAGATCGATGGCCGAGAAAACCGAGCGTGTCACGGATCTCGGTTTAGGGTCCAGCGAGAAAGAACTTCTCTCTCTCTCTCTTTCTCTCTCTTTCTTTTTCTTTTCTTTTTCTTTCGATCTCTAGGTTTCGATGAAACATCTATCGCTGTGAAACGAACAAACGAACGAACATTTCAACATCGTTGGTAAAACCTCCACCAAGAGTTCTTCCAAGCGTTCGATTTTCTCCCCTTATAATTAGATAATTCGGTTGAGAGAGTCGTTTACTTGGAAAGTTAATAAACTTGTCGAGAGTTAAAAGCTAAATGCAGAAATTCAAACTCTCGTACTTATTTCCTAGCGATTTGATATTCATGGAGAATTAGCGATCGCAGAGCGTAAACCAAAAGCCTGATCGACGATTCGAACGTATCCGATGTTCAGGTTGCACGTTTCGAGCTACTCGCAATTCGCAATTAAAGATATATACGTTGAACAGACTGACAGTAAAAAAAAAAGTAATCTAGACGAGGTAATTGGACGATAACTGATAGACGTGACGTGGTGTGCTGGCAGGCGAAATTAATACGCAGATTATCCAGGAACGTTGGCTCTCGAGTCGTTAGAGCCGAGGTCCCGCGCCTAATTCGTGTCTTCCTTCGCAACTTATAATTCAAGCGCGCAGACTGGAACCGAACTGAACAGAACTGAACAGAACTGAACAGAACTGAACAGAACTGAACAGAACTGAACAGAACTGAACAGAACTACGGCAACTTGCGCAACGGTAATTATACACTTCAGCCCCGTTCCCGCGCGCTACCTGCCCGTCTGGCTGGCTGGCTGCCTCCGCGCCCTTAAATTTCGCTTTATTTATGTCTCGACTGACGGCTTCACGCTGCCTTCGTCCACCGTTCTCGGATGAATCTCGCGACCGGCAACTATCCAGCAACGGAAGAACACGCTGATTTCCCATGACGATGTTCGCAATCTTCGATCGACCGTTAAATAAAACGATATCTATAGCGAACTTTTTCTTTACCTCGACGAGCAATGGTTACGCGTAGTGGTTAGAACAATACTTTACTCTACGATATTTCTATTAATTTTATTCGAGATGCAGTTTGCGTAACGTACCGTACAATAACGTACATATTGCGCGACACACATTGTCATTAGCTTAGAATCTTGTGAAAAAATGAAGGAATTTGCAAAAGTCAGAAAGATAGGGAACAGAGACTGGAACGAACGAGACAAATGTACGAAATCTAAAATGTGTAAAATTAACTGTAAAATTTAAGGAGGTAAAAATAAAGAAGAGGAAGACGTAGATGAAATATTCGAAAGACAGTCAGCTGCACTACCGCAAGATATCACCACAAGGTAGAAACTTTTACCGTTGCGACGTAACCAAGAACAGCTGTATCAGTTTCTCATCGAAGCATGAACGGAATGGCGGAAAGTCCGTAATTTACCGCGAGCACTTCTCGCGAGTATTTCTCACCGCGGCTTCTACTAGGCGGCGTGTTAATGCAATTATAACGGAAGACAGAAGAATACGCGACAATGGGGGAGCGCGGAATAAGAAGTAACCCAGGATAGGTAGCTGGACAAGATTTAAGAGGCAGGCCTGGGGGGGGGGGCAGTAACTCTTATAACAGCGTTAAAACAGAGCACTTTAATTTACCGCACTGTAGATTTCATTCCTTGTGCTCAAACAGTCCGCGTCGACTTCCATTCTTCGCGCGCGCGTTATACAGGGTAACTCTACCGTGCTTCCAAGCAAACTTTTCACAATGCGCTCGGTCCGACCAATCGAACCGGTGAACATATTATAAACGTACGCTATGTTAACCGTGCCGATGCCGTTGAATTTTCTTTGAAAATTATATCTACCGGTTCTGTCAGAATCCTCGCATCAATTAATCCAGCAATTTCACTTTGTCGTGTAAAGATTTTCGTCGTCGTTGTTTGTTTTTACAGCACGTACAGAGCGATACAATTATATCTTGTTAAATCGTTACGTTGTTGAATGACGTTGTTGAATGACGAGCTTTCCAAAATCATATAAATCTTAATCCGCTTGTCTTTTCCAATCGAATAGAAAGAACGTTCTTAATGGTTAAAGTTAAGTAGAATGATCTGTATTTTAAGAACACTTTGTACATGCGGTGCGAAGCTTCCTCGAGCTCAACATGACCAAAACTTTCCGCGATTTATGTAACAATTATTTCAGCCAGCCATGTTTCTTCCCCGTGCTTCGGTGCAATCGCGTTGTTCTCATTATGGCGTTCAATTCGCTACGCTTCCCACGAGAAATTAATTGAACCCAACTATGAGCAAAATTTTCCTCGAGTTTCGAGACAGGACGCTCCGTTTATTCAGCTTGACGCACAACGCGGCAGAGAATTTTGTTCAGAAACTGATGAAACCATGACACGCAGATTTAACCGAGGTCGATTTCAGGTTAATTGTCTATTACATTGTTTCTGCAAGCGTAACATCCTCTCGCCGTTGCAATACATTTTTTATCGCTTTATCATCGAGAAGGTAATTGCTAATTTACGTACCTGTGTAATAACTAATTCCGATTCTTGGCAACATTTTCATCGGGAAAGGAATTTCTAAGGTAAGATAATATACTTGGTATCGTCTAACGATAACCAAGAAAAAAAAGAAGAAAAGAAAAGAAAAAAAAAAAAGAAAGAAAATGTTATCCTAACGTCGTTATTCTAGTTTCGTATACTACGCTATCATCTTATTCGATATTTTCCACTTGTACGAATCGACTCGCCTGCCTGCCAATTTCCTACACTTATGATTGTCGGAAACACGGTCGCATCGATCAGTGCAGGATCGTTTGAATCGTTTTCACGAACAAAACGATGCTAGTGTGGCGCTACGAAATTTACTGTATCTGGCGCCGCTTCTATATTTACGATGGGCACCAGGACAACGAGCGACACCTACGTGATCCAACGAAGCGTCTTCGGCATACGCAGACCCGATGCTTCTTCCGCTTTTCATTCCAGCCCACGCCCTTTCGTGCTGAAATTAAAACGCGAACCCAGCACGACGAACGTGCGAGCACTGCGATGCTCGCAAATACGTCGTCGACGGTAAATAATTCCTAATTAGCCCGGCGGCCAACCCACGACAATAACAATAGTGACGTCTCTCTGTCGAAGATTCTTTCTTCTTTCAATCGCAAATACCATTTGTTACTCGCAGCGTGACGAAAGATTCGGCTAACGAAATTCACGTAAATCTAATCGTTCTACAGCGTTATGGAAACGTCTGCGACGACGCAATTTTAATTATTTAATGTGATTATTGGCAAAACGGTTGCACCCATCTAAATAGAAAATAGAGATCTAACGCTCAGGGAATGGGACAAACGTGCGCGATGGGACAACGATAGAGATATGAAACTAAAATTGAAAATACACAACTTTCAGGACTCTGAATAAGATATGTTCTCTGAAATTTTCCAGCGTTTCGCTGCAGCAAAGTCAAGTAATTAAACGGATAATGTGGACACATTGGAAAAACAAACGGAGGTAGCTGGATATTCAAATGAAACGGCAGGAGTGAAAGGAGAAAAAGAAGCAGAGGAAGGAGGAGCAGAAGAAGAAGAAGAAGAAGAAAACGACGACGACGAAGAAGAAGAAGTAGAAGAAGAAGGAGAAGGAGAAGAAGAAGCAGAAGAAGTTTGAGAAGCAGGAGAAGAAGAAGAAATTGCTATGCGGGACGCGGCGGAGCAGCATAACGGTAAGGCCTCGCTGGCAAACGATCGTGGTGTCATTGTGCCGTCACAATGCAAGGTTATTCATCTGAGATTCTCACGGCGACATCAATCCTATCGCTCGATAGAAATCTCCCCTCTGCCTCGGGAGTATTCCAGCTTCATTAGAAAGACGTGGCCCATGAATATGCGCGATGCGACCGACCTGATCAAGCTGCCATATCGCGTCACTTATCCGTGCAGACGATTTTCCCTGTAAATGCGACGCAGCCAGCTCGCGACACGTGTGCCGCGAATTTTGACGGAAGTCTCGGCTATCGTGTCGTGTGTCGTGTCGTGTCGTGTCGTGTCGTGTCGTGTCGTGTCGTGTCGTGTCGTATCGTGCCGTGTCGTGCCGTATCGTGTCGTGTCGCATCGGTGAACGACCGATTCATTGGCCCGGTGTATGACGCTGTCCGTCCAATTTAATTTTCTTTCCTCCCTTACAACTCCAACCCCTTACGATACACCTTGACGCTTTCGTCAATTGATTTCACGAATTGATTTCGTGAATTTTCTCACCCGCGCGACTAATAGGCACTACGATACTGCCGGCCATAAATATTAGCATCAACCCGTTCTACATATTCGTTAAAAAGCTAACAAATTTTACTTCGATTAGAATTTTACGCGCGTATCAACATCGTGTCACATATCGACGTGTCACGACTCAAAATAATTCAACTCTATGTGAAAAGAACATGAAAACCTATATAGTATAGTATAGTCACGTACAGCAGGGACACCTGCAAGTGGGCGGAACAAAGCCCAAGTATAATAATTTAATGTAAGTCGCGAAGGTATCGAACGTCAAAGTGGTCGGAGAGTGCGTGGGCTGGCAAAAGAAAAAAACAAGGCGAATAATGGTCGCCCTTCTATATTTCTTGGCGCAATCAAGACATTGCTAGATAATTTGTGGTCGTGGAGGCCGGATACTTCGAAGGGGCTACATAGTAAAGATCTAATATACCCGACTCATAATCATTAATCACCGAAGAGAAATCACCCGGATGGATGGTTAACGCTTGCCGCTTTTTCTCCGACTGCGAAGAAACTTGAGTGTACGTACGTACTTATACAGAACATTCCGACGGAAACCTAAATCATTCGCAGCAAATAACGACCGAATGTTCCTAATATCTGACAATTGTAATACGATCTCTTCTAATTATTAGTTTGAATCGTTAAATTACATCTTCCCTCCTTCGAACGAATAAACCGCGAAATCCTTCTCCTCTATCGCCCGGCTCTAGGGGTTTTAATATGAAGCTGCTTTGCAAAAGGAGAAAGAAAGAAAAAAGAAAAAAAAGAGGAAGAACGAAAAAAAGGAAAGAAAAAAAAAAAAAAAAGAATGGAAGAAAATTGCCTCGAAAAAAGATAAAGGAGACTTTAAACGAAGAAACAGGTATGTAATACAGGTTCTTTTTTTTACAATTGGAAGTTTAAATTGTTGTAACAGAGTGAAGCGTTTCCCTTAAACGTTTAGAAAAAGGACTTTAAACGGTAATATCTTAACCCAAATTGACCATACTTTTGTCTGTAAAAAACCGTGCTTAGTTTTACGGAACCTGTATACCTACGCGCACGTAAGGCGTGAAATCGTATATTTTAAAAGATCAATAGAGGACGTAGTGTAGCGGAAAATTTAGCGTAACACGGGATACTTAATAAAATAATAGCGTACACGTTACGTTCTATAAAACACAGAGGTTAGGTATTATCATTAAACCGTAGAAATGATACCTCTCCGATATAAAGAAAATATGCGTACATAGTCCCTCTTCGTGGCAAAACTTTTCCTCAAATACAACAGCGCAAACCGTTTCTTCGATATCGATCCTATGTATTGTCCTGATCCTGTAAACTGTGAATAAATATTTGCATATTTTCGTAGAACGCGTACGCGTATTCAGCATGCATAAACATACGCGGTCGGTCTACGAGAATTAGCGACAAAGTAGGAAAAAACAGGATCCTCGGTGGAGGTTTTCTTGAAGCTGGGAAACTCTCGTCTCTATAGAAGCACGTTTTACGATCGGTCGGGGGTGAGAGCGGTGGGCGTGCGTGAGGGGTGGCGGTTCGCGTGGAATACACGCCGGTTGCTAACTCAGCTGACCGGTCATTAATAAACCGAAGCCATTACCAAGCAACCTCCGAATGTGCATGGTCGCGTCTGTGTGCACCAACTATGTACACGGGTATGTATCTAAAACCACTATCCTGAGAGTTTCCCTGGCCGATTCAGATCTGCGCCGCACCCTCCCCCCCCCTGCCCTCTCGCCGTGTTGCCGGTGGCGGGCGTCGCAACCCCCGCTTCCTCTTTAACCGGAACAGGGCGGCAGCCAAGTCGGGTTATACCGCTCTGGTCCCGCTGCTATGTCATTTATAAATGTCCTCGCGAAATGACCCGTTCGTCCATCTCATCCCTTAAGCACGGTCATTAAAGTCAGCCATACTTGGCCACTCGGCGAGGGAATATTTTGGACCGGTTAATGGAATGATTTAGTAAATGGAAGGCCACAGCCGCGTTTCCGAACGCGGTTAACTTTTGTCTTCTTTCTCGTTCGGGTTTCTTCTTTGGTTGATTAATTTGCGAGTTGGCGAATATACAATAACAAGGGATTCGTGATTTACTCATTTGGAAGTTATGTTCTGTCGATAGAATGTTTTTGGTCTTCCTTTAAAAGAGAAATTTCTGTCCCTTTTATAACTTTGGCTTAACGATAAAACGTTGTTTACAGAAAGTTTGAAACAATCTTCCGGTCGTAATCTTCTCTCTGTTAAATTATGTAACGTTACTCGTCGCGTATTAGAAAATAATTAATAATTCAACTGCTTCTTCCTTCTTCTTTCTTCCTTTCCTTCGTTCTTCTTGTTTTCGTTTTCCTCTTTTCTTTCTTCCTTTTGCAAATCGATAATATATACATAGGCAATTCTTTTATTCAATCGCGAACGTCAACACGTGTCATCGTAATTTGATCGTTTACGCGGCTCGGGGCGTCGCCGTGTTCGACTAACGAAACACGTATCACCGTTCCTGGTGTTTACAGTGAAAAACGAAAAGCGCGCGTGACCCGTCATTACGATTCCTCTCCAATCGAGGAATCGAGGAATCACAATGACCCGGCCATTCTAATCCAGTCGATGCACGATGCAATTGTTGCATATGCTCGCATGCCGTCATGCGTGATTCCAAGTAAGGAATGAACATGATGGGATTAAGGGAATCCGTAATTATCACAGAATTCACATCTGCGATGAGCCTCATTTCTTTTGTAACGATCCAACGTACGGAATACGACGCCAGACCATGTTGCCAACATGGATAATCGATATCTCTCGTGCAATCATCGTCATCATTCGATAAATTTTCCATGTAACTTGGAAGTTAGCCTACATCTCGTTTTACTCGGTCGTTATTCCGCTTTACCGCGTATTTATTTATTAACAATACCACGTTATACTTGAAACGCATTGCCATTTTAAAGAAACTCTCAATATACACATGCAGTTTCTACTTTGCAGATTGAAAAGAAAGATCTTAGAAAATTAGAATCTTTGTTTCTGGCAAAAAAGAAAAAAAAAAGAGAAGAAAGAAAAAGAAAAAAGAAAAGAAAGAAAGAAAGAGAAAGAAAATTCTAATTTGTAAAAGATAGAAGCAAAAGATCGACGTATATCTACTTAAAAGTAGCGCTTCGATTTCTCAAACTATATATCAAGCGTCCGAATCTATCTTGTCCGTATCTACTTAGAGGTACGTATTATTCTTTCTCCGACAAACTATTCCTCGCATATTTCGAAAACTTCCCATTCCCAATTACAGTTAAACTTATTTGCGATACGAAATAAACTGGTTTGCAAAATAAAAATTGAGCCGATTACCACCGACGAAGCTACGTGCCCGCAACACAGTTGCAACTGCAACAGGAAGAAAGAGAAGCAGCTGGAACATTACGAAGGATGGGAACCGCGGAGCCAATAATTCAAATCCTCTGCGTCCGTTCATGTAAATGGCTTCGAACGTTCATACAGTGGGGTACCGAGTGGCTTAAGGAAAACGTCACATTCGTTTCAACGACGTCGAACGTCTCTCTGGTAGCGCGTCAGGCGTCTAATATATCGACGTTAAGCGTGTGTGTTCGTCTGGAGACATGCCCACAGGGCGACAGGCTGGTTGGTGGCTTTCCATTCCACGCATGTGGAAGGATCAGAATGCGAGCAAAGGACGATACCTCGGCGAGCATCGCGAACCATGAAAATTCTCTTTGCCGGCGGTGTCGAATGACGGTTTTAGGAAAAATAACACGATGACACGCAAGCCGTTGTACCGGATCTCGGACGATGACTGGCTACCCGCTCCCGCTCCCGCTCGCTGTGGGAATTTCGTTTCCTTTCCGTTCACGTGCCGACTATTAGGCTGAACTATGAAGGAGTGGCTTGAATACCGAAATTTATATCGCCTCGATTTTATCCGTGAACGATAGCCTGGTGAATAATTCCTCGTGATCGGGCTTGAGCGTCGTTTCAAATCAGCTATTCGAAAGACGATTACTTAAGTAATACGACGTTATCTTATTTGGCTAAAAATTCTTATCTCGAAAGAATTATCCATTAATTTATATGAACAAGCAAACGACTCGTCTTTGCATTATTTTACCGCTCACCTACGATCAACCATATCAAATATCGAACGAAACGTAACTTTTCGCGATAGTATAATAGTTAATTTATCAATTCGATCGGAAATACAAATTTCTCTGTGCTCGATCTTCTCGAGCTCGGTGGACTTACGAACGATAAACGATTCGTTTACGATATAGATACTTCCTTTAATTCCTACGTCGTTTATCATTCATAAATTTTTCGACCGTCGAACTTATTTGCAACATTGGAAACATAGTAGAATCGCGCAACACGCTATTACGTTCTCTTCCCTTTGTGGATATCGCTTACTTTCGGGCAGACAAGTAGCGAGCTTCGGTAGATGTCCTGTAACTCGTCCCGTTTCCGGGTATTTTTCATTTCGCATGATCGATCGCGCTGCTCGATCGCGTTTCTTATCGAAACATGGCTGAGTAGAAAAACTTGTTCCTGTCACCGATCGGACTCCATGACACCTGTTAGCGCGCGAAATTTGATCGATCGACAACGACAATGCCGATACTCGGCTATAGGTCTCCGTGGGGAAGAGTCACGGCAAAAAAGCACATTTGACAAACAGTTATGGTATGGTTCCATATACAGGGAATATGTGCCAGACAGACGGATCGTAATACGATGTGGCTGGCCCGCGTAGAATCATGGAATACACGGTTTCCCTCTCAGAATTGACGAGTGCTTGGTTGCATCGTGCCTTTGATATTTTCCCGGGGTATCGTTCCCGTCGATATACCGTTTTACAGCATCGGCTTTCCCATATCTCGCACGGTTAACGGATCGCGCGACCATTTACCTTTCAAATTATTTGTTTCCTTTCGGGCCCGATAGCTTCGACATTTCGCTTCGTCCTCCTCGGTTTTATCTCTTAGCACTTCATCTTTTTACTACGTTTTCTTAAATCGTACAACTTTACAATTATATCGATTTATCAGATGCCAATTTTTACAGTCGCTCTTCTTCTCTCCGTAATACGACATCCTTAAAGGCTTTCCTTCTGAATCTCTCAACACAGAAGCCACCACGTATATTACAGGTCGGTATATTACCTGGTCTGGTTCTGGCGTTGTACGTGCATATTTATCTACATTTTTGAAGCTGCGTATAACGTTTTTAATCTATATCCCCTATTGTATTCTCCTATTGTTGCAGAAAACATACATACTATTCACATATGTATGTACAAAGAGCAGGTTGGTCTCGTTCATTTTACAAAATACTAATTTCTGCACAGAAGAATCAAACGAACTTTATACGTATAAACGACCAGCTACGTACGTAGAAGCTAGGTCGATAATTCAAACTCGGAGAATAACGCTTAACCACCGTAAAGAGAGAAGGTCAAAGGCTATACTCGTCAGAATTGCGTGTGTAGAACGAGCGAAAAAGACACGGTAAATCAGGCATAGTTGATCTTTAAAGCGTTCAAACTGACCGAATAAAGAATAAATAAAGCAACGAAACTGGAATAACAGGACACGGTAAATCGGTTTACTCGAAAGACATTCTGCAACGTCCTCGAGAGTTGCGGATCTGGTTTCCGCTGTTAAAGTTAGGGGAGCGAGAAGAGGCGAATCGATAGGTTTCCAGTCGATTATCAATTAATATAAAAAAACAAAAAGTTACGAATCGAGCAACGAAACGTTCTGTAGATTCATCGGTCATATTCAGGTCCATCGATCGTTATTAAAATTCGGTTAAGGTGGCCCGATGCTTACGAACACCTCGCTACACCTTCGAGCATCAGTGACGTTCGTATGACGATATTCAAATAATCCATACCGTATCGTCTATGATACGCAGATATACGATGTACGATACGCAGACCGAAGGATCGATCGCCTCGAAGCGGAATAACTTGCAGATTGGTCGGTCGGTGTGTTACGAGAATCTTATCGTCGCGTCGCGTTGCGTTGCGTTGCGTCAAGCACTGGTCTCGCACGACAAGGATACTCTCTTTCGTTCTACACAAACGTAAAACGTATCCGGTGAGAAGTCTGAAAACACCTGATGAAACGAACACGTGAAGCTCATCGACGCGACGGGAAGAGGATGACGAGGAGGTGGAGGACGGTGAACGGGGGCTGGCGAACGCGGAGAGAGACGGCGCGGGCGCGGCGCGGCGCGGCGGAGGCAGGGGTAGGGCGAAGAGAAAGGGCGGTCGAGCGAGTCGAAGGTAGAAACTTGGTTAATGCGCCGTATATTACCGTAATGCCGACTCTAAGTAGGAATTACATATGCGACGCACTCGTCGCGTACCTTCACGTCACCGCAAACGACATATTTCAGTGGCGGGAAGCCGATCGCGGTTACGTGCCTCGGTGCCAGCTAGTAGAACAAATAGAGCACCGATAATCGAGGAATTTGGAATTCAATATCCACCGATCGCCACCCTGTTCACGCGTGTCCTGGGTAGGCAATACGCGGCATTTGCATCGCGACTCGTTAAGCCTGCGATCGCGATCGTTTAGCGCCGTGAGAGTATGACGAGCATGAGGCCGAACGCGACGCGATCTCTTCGTACGTATCTTTTTCCCTTGTCGCGAGTGCCTCGCTCTGATAACCACACAGGAAATGTTAGAAGAATCGACGAAATGATTAGGTTAATCGTTGTCGAGATGGAACGTAGAACGGCGCCTCCTAGTGGTGATCGTTAACGATTTTACACAGCCACGTGATTTCACCTGTGGAAACGTAGTCGTCAGATTTACTAATTGTTCGGCATCTCAAAAGCAATCTCGCGAAACGCGACGTATCGTTCCGAGAACGAACGATGTTTCGTCGATCAACCAACTCGCCAATTTATCGTTCAATTTTCGCTAATTGACAAATCGTCGGATGAACGCGAACTGAAAGTCGAACGAAAGACTTACAGCGAAAGACGGAGCGATTTAATATCTGCGTTCGACATTAAAACAGACAGCTGGTAGGGGGGGGGGGCGGAACAAATTTTTCGTAAAGAGAGAAAAAAAGCCAGGAAAACGAAACTAGGATCGCCCATTAGCGAGTATAAAGCAATGGGAAATCATTGCGGAGGCAATATCGTGAACGGTTTAACGGAACGGGTGCTTTTCAATCGTCGACCATGGCGCGGCGATCGACATGAATTTTGAAGCGTATCTGATAGCAGCACGGTGCCGCCTAAATATTTGATGAAACATTTCGGCCGCAATATGGGGCCCCGCATTCCCCCGGAAACGCCGTGATCCCCTGACCAGGCACAGCCAGACCGCCATTACTTTGATACATAACCTCTCTTCCCTCCCGTCCTGCTCTGTCCATATATTGATAGCGCGGATGCATTATTGATGCATTGGTTATATTTATGGGACAATTTAAAACTTGCCAATCATTTCTCGGGACGAATCGATCGAATGGCCCCGCGGTCGTTCGTTGAACCGACGCGTATTAAAAATTCACACGGAACGGCGCGGCGGGAAATTTGAAATGCGACGCGTGTATCTGCGGCTTCGGCCGCATTAATGCACGCGGTCAATTACGCGGTAACGCACACTGAAACAAGATAATAATCCCGGTGAATCGAGCCGTCTTTCTGTCGGAATCTCATGTCGCGGATGATTTGTTTGTTTGTTTGTTCCTCGAAAGATATATCGAAGATATATATAAATTTCCAGCAAGCAACCGTGCTTTAGATACGATTTCGTAACGTCTGTATCTTAATAGCCGCCCTTTCTTTTGCATTTGAAGTAGTCAGCGAGATGCGTCAGATTGTTTTTATCTTATTACCAGTCTCCGTCGAAATTGCGTACAAATACTTGTTACTTGTTAATATTATACTCTCCCGTAAATTTGTCCTTGTTAGCAATTTCTCAAAGTACGAGTTACGTTGCGAGTATAATATAATCACACTCTAAATTCACTTATCGTTAGAGTATCGTGAGGTTCGGCTATTTGTACGATCGTAGACGAAAGAGCTGTTATTGTTTAATATTTCATGGATGTTGATGGACGCGTTTGCGTGTGGAGAGCAATGCCAATCCCCTATGGCGTGTTGGGACAAAGTTGATTTTTATGTTCGAATATCGAGAGTCTCAGACGGAGCTTGTCAGATGCGTGGGGCCGAAGGGACATGTATAAAAAGGGTGCGGAAATAGGGTGAAGCTGAACGCGTCGTAGTCTCTGGAAACGTTCTCAGGAGGCTTAAAATAAATCCAAAGACAAATGATTGCGAAATTAATTGAAACTAAACGTTCTCTCTAGTCCCTTTTGCCTCTTCCTTTTTCAAACGTTTTACAAATTTTCTTCACTTTCTTCGATTTCTTTCACGGCCACTGGTTCTGTTTCGTTGATGGTTGCACCATACACGCTTACATCATCCAACCCCCGGTGCGGATTTCTATCCGATTAATCCGAAAGCGGCAGCGTTGCGCGTCTCGTCGCTGGTGAGCAGCGATGGCGGTGGGCGAGCAGCCTTAATTGAAGTATTTCTTATCTAAAAACTGGTGATCCCGCAGAACGGCGAGCCGGAAGACCTCTGATCCGTTAAGGTCTGGCCAGCCGTGATTGCGGGGCTCTTGTCTTCTCTTATAATTGATATTGGCTCGCCGCGCCCGCNCTCGCCCGCTCCGTGCCTGCGCCTCGCCGGTGCGGGCGTCGTCGCCCGTTCAACCAGCTCGAAACGCCGATAGAGGGACAAGGAGCTGGCCAGAGGAAACACGAGGGAAAGAGAGATTTCGATGGCCATGGAACCGGGCGTGCTCTAATCCCCGATGGTCCCGTCTTCGAGAATAGTTGGTAATCCCGGTGGATAGTTGGAGATCACCGAGTTACACCGGACACACTCTCCGTAGGAGCGGAGCTTTTATTGGCAGACGCCGCTAAGGTGGATGTCTGAAGAGAATTTCGACTCGAGGAACTCGCTAGTTGCGCTCGTCGAAGGAGTAGAACGAGCAGGGACCAATAGGACTGTGGATGTTGCAGGCCGATCGAGCTGGAAAGCGCTTAAACGTTCCAAGTCCACGGCCTGAATTCACCCCGGCCAAAGACTTATACGAGTATACTTAATGCGCGGGCTTCCAAAGGGTTCAGAGAAGAGAGATGTCTCGATACAGTGGCTCGAGAAACTGTAAGGTTCTATCGAATCTTGTAAATGGTTAAGATCCCTCGAGGATCTGCCATTAAACCCGGTATATGTTTGCAAAGGTTCGACCGACCGCTCGACGTTTCGTTTTCGGGGATATCGAGTGGAACGCTCGATACCACGCGCCTTACTTAAGTTTACTTAAGCGTCATTACGGCAAGTTTCTCGCCGGTCTGTTCATTGCCGCGTGATTTCTTTCGTTCGGAGAACGAGTCGGTTCGCCGGAGCGAATTTTCCTGTCACCCGAGATCCAATACGCTTTGATTCTTCACGTCGCGGCATACCCACCCACTATATTTACATGTAATGAGATTTTCGTTTCTTTCACTGTAATTTCGCTATAATTGAAACGATTGGTGCTTCTACTCGTCCGTTTTATCCACCGCGACAACATTTTCGTACTTGAGATTCGTCGTTGCTGGTAACTTACTATATTATGTATCTTATAACTTACCGCGTGATATTCTTAATCATTTTTCAAGAGAACTCGTCGGTCCTGTACCCGTTGTACGTAACCGAAAATTCTATAGAGCATCGCCGGTCGGATCGATACTCGAGAGTTCGCGACTCAGGGGATCGCTTTGACTGATAAAGCACTTACGAATTACGTACCAGATTGCCCTGACGTTTATCCGTATCGTTCTTATAACAGAAAAGGAAAATATCGTGTTTGTGATAAAGCGTGCGGTCGGATCTATCCCGCAGCATCCGTAACTACCCCCAGGAACAGAAACTAGTCCGCACGTGTCGAGGATCAGGAAGATAATTCTGTCCCAGTAGGACGAGCATAATCTTGTTACCGTTACTCTATAATCCAACAATAACCTAAACAATGCCTTATCGTTCCCGTAAACTACCGTAAAGCATCAACAAAATTAAAGATCGTCGACGATCGAACAAAATTGAGCGAACCGCTTTCACACTTCTGCTACAATTATCGAATAACTAATATATTCGTAACGACAAGATTTCTCTTTTTTTCTTTAACGTTTTATTTTCGATTCTTTCCTTTCCTTTTCTTTTCTTTTCTTTTCTTTTCTTTTCTCTTTCTCTTTCTTCTCCTTTATAATGTAATACAATGTAAATAGGATTTCAAATTGCAATTATTTTCAAATTAGGACGCGAAATAATAGAAACATTGATACGATAAGAATATTTATTTAATACAATATTACGTAGTTTGTTAGCGTCGATCCATCTATGAAGGAGATGCACGTGTCAAGGTGGACGCATCGTGCTGCGTCGATCCGTTTCCAAGCGTATGGTATCGTCGTAACGCCGATAGACGGGACCATAAATGCGTCATCGCATCGACGGGTTTCGATAGCGACTTTCAGTAAGTAGTGAATCTAAGTAAATGTTACGTGGATTAAAAACAAAATTAAACAAGGATCTTTTAGAGGGATCTGATTATTGGAACGCTCTACTGGTCCAGAATCTCGGCCACTTCGAAATCGCCAAATATCGATTATTATCCGACAAGTTCAAGAGTCTAGCTGTCCAAGACATAACTAATTCATAGACGATGGAAACGCAGTAGTCTGTAAGTCGTCTCTCGGTGAAAGAAACGAGGCGAAATTTCCATAAAGGTTTCGCCTCCGATACGGTCGTACCTCCGTAACTGCATATGCCATGAACACGCCATAAAGCGTAGACGTTCCGATGTGCGAAACCACGCACCCCATCTTCCCCGACTAAATTCGTGTGGACATTTACGAGGATGCGCCTGCAAGATCTTATCAGCCATGAAAAATTCAACGTTTCATCTGTCCTACGGGCAGGACTGCTTCGCCGATCTGCATTCATTTATTTATATCGACCACTTAACAGACCCTCGAATAAATTTGACGGACGCTTTAAAATCTCGAATGTTTACGCCGCATTTGGTTAGAATTTCATCGGCGAGCGGAAGCGACCGACCTTTTTCTCGCTTTACTTTCGCCATCATCTTTATCTACGGACGTTCTATTTGAATCTTTCTGCATATTTTATGAAAATTAGAAAGCTTTAGAAATCGTTACTCGTTAATCGACGTTACTACCGTTACAATTTCGGTTATCATAATGTTATTCGAGTTTAAGTACTTTTTATCGTCGTGGCAATAATAATATTCGTCTCTGTTACATATTGGTCGACGTAATGTCGTTGATAGCGAGAACTCGATTTCTCGATTTCGAAAATCACCGTATAACGAATAAAGCATCGATCGATTATCGAATCAAACCAATCGCGAAACTTTCAAAATCGTGGCTTTAAAGACAAATAAATTCATCGTAAATTTCGCCGATACGTAGATTAATGATTAGGCGAAAGGATTAATCATTAATCGGCGGCAATAAGAGAACGAAGACATTCCTTTGTTCCAGTTGTTTGGAAGCGTTCCGCTTGTAAAATTCCGCATCCTGGAGATACACTTATAATCGTAAAGTGGGTAACAGGAGAAAATAAATATATCGTTCATAATTCACCGTGGTGAAATTAACAACGACGTCTTTATAGTGGTGGCTCATAAAAAAGTCGAAACGAGTTTCGCCCTTCCAACGTGTTCCGATCATGAAATAAGGACTTTGAGTTTTTCGATTTCGCGGCCCGATATCGGTCCTGCCTCTCTCTCTCTCTCTCTCTCTCTCTCTCTCTCTCTCTCTCTGCCTTAGCCTTCACGGCCTTACAACCCCATGGATTCTCATATGCACTTAGTTTTCATTGCTGACCCATCGTATGTAATATAATATGTATCGTAGTCTGTGGGTCCCAGTGGAACACTGCTCGCCCACGTTTCTTCACGGGTTTCTGACCACCTCCCAAACCCCGACTACTTTTTCCTTCTTAAACGAAAACGAGTTTGCCCGATCCGGTATTCTTGCCGTTCTGCAATTTCTTCGCTAAACTGTGAAATTTTTGTGAGACATAGCGAAACATAGCGATTGCTTTCGTCAACGGTTCATCGATCGTCGTACCGTTGAAAAGATGCGAAAAGTTTACGAAAAGTATGACAGATTTCTCGTTGCGTGTTTGCATGTGGAAATGAACATATTTGTTAAGACGATAGGTTGGAACGACAGCTTGGACGAGATAGAAATTCGCGTATCGTAGCCGTAGAAGTAAAAGGCCGATAATAAAGCATGTGAGAGAATTCGAAGCACCGTATCGAGAGAAAACTCGATTCCGGTTAATCCGCGGATCGTCAAAGTGTCGATAAATATTTCAAGAGCGCAGCTCCACGCTACCGGCAGGGACGATGGTTGCAAGCAAGGGCTCCTTGTTCGTAGCGATACATCGTCGAGGGTAGCAACGGGCCGCGAGTTCTTTTTCTATTATGCCGTGATTTTTTATTGACGAAGTGGACATTGCGGGTCCGGGGACATCTATTACTTTGTTACTGTTCCTGGTTTTCCCCGGTGTGGATGGCGCGCGGCGATGTACCCGCTGCTGATCCCGACGAGGGTTGGAAAGTTGGAAGGAAGACCGAGTACGGGGGTGGTACGGGGCAGTTTTGTCCCAGGCGTGCAATGCTCGGGGCCATAGATCACGCAATATCAGTTGTCAGGCCGGATCGAATGGCCGAGAGGGTGGACAACTGGACACCGACTACCCCCGAAGTGCGAGTGATGACCCTCGAGGGAGGCCATGCAAAAACTGCTCCTCGCCAGCCTCCTACCCTTCGCGCTTTCACCTTCGCTGTTTATGGCGCGGGACACATAAAAAGGAATATGTGACGAGCACGGATAATTCACGTTTTCTCTCTGCTCTGGGACTTGCTAGCTACCAACCAACGTCTCTCTTTCTTCCTTTCTTCCTTTCTTCTCTTATTCCTTTCTTTTCTCCATCCGATCCACCACCACCACCACCGACCGTGGATATGGTTTCTCCTTGATATAGTCGAGGATTTGCCTCCCTGTAGACTGTGAACGCGTAGAATTGCCAGCGCGACGCGACGATTCCACGCTGACTTATTTATGCGATCGCCTATCCAGATCGTATGGAACGATATTACCAAAGGCGGCTCTGTATACGTATACATCTGGGGTGAGTTCATCATCCTGCTTCCATCTTGAGAAGATGCAGCTACGAGAACGTAAATTTGATTTTCCATTCCGAGTACGATGCGAGGTTCCTTGCTGATCACGTGATTTATGCGCGTCTAGATTTCTGGGTAATTCAGACGAATTTCTCTTATGTCGGATTTCGTTTGATACTTCGAAGCTATCGTATACGTGACTGGGCGTTGTCGCGTCTCAGTTTCGACAATCGTCAAGCAGATAGATACGAATAAAATATTTTCCAGCTAATGAATATTATCGTCTACGAAGTAGGAAAGCAACGTGTCGCGACCAAGAATGGCGAAGGCTGATATATTAGAAAATTTCAAAGGTTCGATCCAAATCTATATCTAGCAAGAAAGAAGAAGAAGAAGAAAAAAAAAAGAAAACGAAGTAAAGAAAGAAAACCAATCAAACTATTGCAAAAGAGAGGAGAGGAATAAAGAAGCTTGAAACGGATAAAATCAAGAAATCGCGCGCGAAAGCATTTAGCGACAGCCATGCGCGATTTGCACGACAGGATGGTCGCGATCCTCCGAAAGTAGCGCAGTCATCGAAACAACGGGAACGGGCTAAGCAGCGCGCAGCTACTCTATAAACGTCGAAACAATCCAGACCGCTTCAACGCGGTCGTAAATCCCTGCCTGTTCGTCGCATCGGTGAGGTCCGCGAGGCCCTTTCGATCTCGCCTTTTTAACCACGTTTCTCTGTGGCTCTGTGGCTCTGTGGCTCTGTGGCTCTGTGACTCGCGAGCATGCATGCATGCATGCATGCATGCACGAGGTCGTGCAGACGTGGAAAGATAGCGTTTGGATCCGCTCTCGATCCGCCTATAGAAGCGTTGCACAAAGCGACAACGGGCTCCAAAATTAGCGCGGAACAATGCACGTGGCCGGATTCAGAGTAGACGAGAAGCTCTTTGCTTCCCTTCTCGTTTCGTTCCATTCCGTTTCATTCCGTTCCATTCTTACGCTCGTTCTCGATTTCGTTCGCCACCTTCCTTTCTTTTTCCTTCCTCCCCTTATGATCGAGAGACGCTCTGGCGGAAATCCTTCTGTCCTCCGTCGCGCACACTCACGCACGCCGTCCTCTCTACGGCTATCTATAGAGGACGGGACACGCGAATCGCAACACGCGTCGTTAAGCGTCTTCTCGCCTTCTTAATACGTACATTGTCCATTACGATCCAGTACGATCCTCGGCGTTTCCCAATTGCCCCTTACCGACGCATCCTGCTCTTTCAACGTACCCGTTACACGCGCAATATACACGGCAAGCGTTGGAATTTCTCTATCGAAAGTTTGACACGAAATCACAGAAAAGCGTCGTTCCACCGTTAACCTCGTTCGCCATCACCGCCTAATCGTAAATTAACTTTACCATCGCCCAGTTACGAATTTTCGCGTTACAATCGATCGCAATCGATTTTCTCCATTACTCTATTATCAATTACCATTCGTCAAAGATCAAGCGCTGATTTCATCAACCAAGTAAACAGGTAGGACACAACGTGATTTCTTGGAATTTTTTCATTTCGAACACAATTTCCAACGTTGGCAGTTGCCACGCTTTAAGAATATACTTTCTTCGTGCACTTTTTATTCCTAAGGAAATTCTGCCGTTAGAACGATCCATGCGATAAAACGCCTACGAGGAACCGTAGAGAAGCAAGTATCGTCGGCCCTTTTTTTAGTTTTCCTGCTGTTTCACCACCTCTGGCCAACTGCATTTCGTACGGATGCACGCCGTTTTCACGGTCGACCGCTTTTCTCGATCCGTGACGCTGTCGAGGACGTTGTTACATTTTACTGCTCTTTCCCTTTCTACCATTTTCCTTTTCCTATCTTCTTCGCAGAAGGAACGACGTCCTTGCCGAACTGTTTTTCGTACACTGTTTACGCAATGTTGTCGCGGACACGCAACGCGCTGTACCATACGTTAATTAATAGAACGTTTTATCAGCTGCATACTCGATATTTACAAGTATCGTCGTGCTTACTTTTAGCGATAACCGTTTTTATATAGAAAATATTTCATCTCAAATAGTACATATCGTACGAACGGTACGTATCGCAAAGAAATATAAAAGAACGTCGATTTATTTAATAATATATCACGAATGAACGTTTTTCCATTTCCTCCCCGACTTGACCTTTCCCCAGCCTTTTTTTTATATATATATATATACATATAAGCCACGAACCGGTTGCAAATTAGAATTTCCACTGACTTTAACCGTCCGGCATCGTAAGACGGCAACTAATTACCGTGAAAGTATCGCGGCATGCGCTCGTGACAGATACAATAATCGTTGCAGGGGAGCAAACGGTGCGGATCACGGGGATCGATAAGGAGGCCGATGAATTGAAAGTTTTTGCATTCGATCCGACTCACCGAGCGCCTCGTTCCTCCGAGAATTACGATAGGAGCGAGGCAGGGACGAGTTTAGAGCTTAATTTGCCGGAAAATTATTGACGGAAGTCTGAACAGGCACAAATCATAACGCTCGGTGAATCCGTGCGCCCTTTTCCTACCCTTTCCCCTGTTGTTTCCCCTCTACGACGTTCCTCGTCCAAGCAGCCAGTTCTCGAGCGACGTTCGATCTCTCTACATCATCCAAATGACTCGTGGCCGTCGACGAGGACAACGATCAGACGTCGTAGTTGCCTGCATGTATACACGCTCACGCGTCCGTATACGTGGCTCGCGAATCCATCCTGGATTATCTGCCGTGAAATTGTCTGATTTGCCTCGCATTTTCCACGGCACGCCATTTGTTTCGTCGCGTTCCTCGCGGAGATGCATGGCGCGGCGGCTCCAATATGCGCGTAGTTATGGACGGGATGCAATTCCGTGGAATGACGTAATTGTTTAGGAGATTGGGCCAAACCGGTTGGCCCAGCTGCGGACGTGGCCACTGCCATAAAGCCGATAGACGTTGCTGGACGCCTCGCAGCATAGCCTAACCAAATTGCCGCTATATTTTTCCGATCGATCACGATGATGTTTCGCCTATTTCGTTTGTTTCGTCTGTTTCGTCTGTTTCGTCTGTTTCGTCTGTTTCGTCTATTTCGTCTGTTTCGTCTATTTCGTCTATTTCATCGATCGACCCGATGCCGACTGATGAATGTCGTAAGAGCGTGTATACGGTTCGAGTTGTTCAACCAAAATATCGACAAAAAGTTCAGATTACCAAAGGATTGAAATTAAAGCACGGGTGGAAGAACGGTGGATACGTGGTGTACGCCGTAACAACGTAACGCGCAAGTTACGTTAGCGGTCATGTATTATTGGAGGAAATTTATATAGAATAATTATCTAATTAGTAAATCGAAGGGGAATCGAATAACACAGAACCGTCGAAGCTGACGAAATAACGAGCCAAATTCCAATTAAACGATAGCCATATCTAATTGCGCAACGTGGAGAAGCCGTAGGAAGTTGAGTCGTCTTAAAAAGTTAGTGCGTTAAAATATTTGCCGCGTTGAAGACTAATTGCGTTATTTTCGATCTATCGAATTAATAAATTCTTCCAATTTATCGTATTTTTCTTACGTCTTACGTATATATCAAATATTCGCCAGTAGAACTTATTTCTAACAATAATAGCCTCTCACTCGCAGTAATTTTTCGGTAAACGCTTCCTCGAAAAGACATTCCAGCTTGAAACTACGTGGCCCGCGTCGAATTGACGCATAGTGGCAGTATCGCGTGGTCATCCTTTCAACCGGCAGCACCTGTTAACCAACTAAACCGGTTAACCGATTAACTAAGCCCTTAAATCGGGTTGCTGACGGAGATCAGTTAACCGGTCAACTTGAGCACCCGCAAAACACTACAACTACTCGACCAGGAAATACAATTAGACTAGCAGTAAGACATCCCTGGCATCGCATACGAGTACAAGTTTCTTAATAAGCGGAAAGATTTCGACGATGACGTCGATCAATCTTCAAACGCCAATACGCCAATTCATTTTAAATCGTTATTTTCAGAGTTAGAATGACAAAAAGGCGAACGACAAAAGCGTAGCGAGGTAAACGATATTTACTCGAGCTTTTAGAATTATCGCAAGTTCTCGTATTAAAACAGCAGTGCAAGCATAGCGTAGAGAATAAATAAATTGAATTAATCCGAAAGATTTTCTACTTGTCGTTAAACGCTTGAACGCTTTCTATTAGCTGTCTGTAATATAAGTGATACGAACGGCAACGTACCTCTGTCGTAGTAGCTAAAACCCGCGTTTCTTCGACAACATTGTATCTTTCTGGCTTTATGTCGGATTTATGAGGAGGCAAATGGAAGAAAAACACGAGCTGCGCGTGTTTATTGTCCACGTGTGCAAGTTGCCGTACCTTTCTGCCGCGTCTTCTTTCTCACCGTCATTCTATGCCACTTTTCACGTTGCTCTGCGGCCTCTCAAACTCGCGGACATGCGACACGTAGGGGTATAACGTTGGCAAATATGGGATTCTGCACTCGACCCGTCCTTTCCATGCACTCCATGCCATTTCGCCGCCTAAGCGTTATCCAGCAAAATGTTTCAACGCGGCCTGCCAGAGTAAACCGACACGATCTGCTAAATATCTTATGGAGTCGCTACGAGAAATTTCGAAATTTCCAAGATACCTCGATGTTCGTTGTTTAGTCGCAAGTTCTCGGTCGATATGTTTCTTCGTTTACGCAACAGTTACGAGTTCGATAACAAGAGGAACGAAATTTTACAAATTTTTTACGAGTCCAACCGACCTGATCGCCTTATTCCTTGCGTAAAAGGCAATCGTCTGCGTTGTAAAGCAACGAGTGGCAATTTGTAACTTGGAAATTTACTAATTTATCAATAGCGTAACTAAATACATGCACGGTCGTGACAACATGCGAAATAAGAAATCCATGTACAAAGTGCCCGATACGATTTCCGTCAAAGTCTTTAAAGCCTTTGAATCAATTTAAGTATTAATCCGAACGGTACTCGAGTGAAAGCTGAGGCGATTCGACCAAACCAAGCTCCATCATCGTTCGTCAACTCCTTGAAAACGTTGCCTCGCTCGTCGATATAGCCGCGACCTCGAACGAGGGTCTCGCGACCCAGCAAAAGACGAAACGAACTCACCGAAAATCTCTGAAGGTTCGCCGAGTTGCAAGGGGAGGAACGCGTGTATCGATTCCGGGTCAATAAAAAAGTCATCTGGAGAGAGCTGCAAAGGCATCGCATTGGCTGTAAAACGTTCACCGACTGATAACATCCAGCTGCAGCGAGTGGTGGGTGGCTTCCTGGCTGGTTGGCTCTTTTTCTCCTCCGCCCTCGTGGCGGTGGGTTCGCGCGGGGTAGGGTAGGGTGGGGTGGCGAAGGGCGGGGAGGAGGAGCAGCAGGAGCAGGAGGCAGAGAGAAGCGGAGGCAGTGGCAGGATGCCGGGGATCAGGCCGTTATTTAGTTAATGACTATTCTCTCGCTCGTAGGCGCTGCCAGGTCTGGAATACAAGATCGTGTTTGAGATGCTCCGCGTGCTGCTGTTGCTGTTGCTGTTGCCGTTGCCGTTGCCGTTGCTGGTAACCCTGGATCCGGGTGCGGGCCCTGGACAGTTCCGCTGGCTCGCTATCTCTTCTCCGTGTAACAGAGAATGCTGGCCCGTGGTGCACAAGGCTGGTATTGCACGCGTGTCCTTGCGCTGGCCTGCAAGGGGTTTCGGCCACGTAGCGCGCAGTCAGCGCCGCGACCAGCACGAGCAACTTTACGTATGCGAGGAAAGAAACGGCGAAATATCGATCGTCAACTAGGAAACCGATGATTCAAACTATTTAGAGGAGACTCGCGCGAACTGATAACGTTGAATGTCGTAAGGGCGATAGCTATGGGGCATCGTGGTACGAACGTTGGAGGGTGTTCCCCGTTGTAGCTGCGTATTACGCGAGGAAATTATTACGAATCGAGAAAGATTGATGGAAGAAGTTTCGATCCGATCCTACTTCCGTATGTTCGCCTCGTTGTATAAAATCTGTGCGATAGATGCGCGGAGAATTTATTCGCGTCTTTCTGCCATTTTTCGTGCCTTTGAATCGAGCGAGACGGAGAACTATTTATGAACGATGATGTACAGATTTTATACGATACGTAGAACAACGTGGAACTCGTTCGAACCTGCGGAATATTAACAATTACTATGCAAAGAAGTATTAAAATGGGCATCGAGCCATCGTTCCGACGAATCTTTCGTATCCAAATGAATTAATTTTACGACCAGAGTGCACGAGACTGGTGTACCCTTCCATTCGGCGGCGTTCGAAAATCACGCATCCGCGATCCTGCGAGACGAGGTTCTCGAACGCGTGCATCCCCGCGTGCGATATCCACCGTCAGGGACTATCGATCCCGTCTCTTTCTTTTTTCCTTCTTCTTCTCCTCCTTCTTCCTCTCTTTCTTCTTCTTCTTCTACCTCTGCTTCTTCTTCTTCTTCTTCTTCTTCTTCTTCTTCTTCTTCTACTTCATCTTTTTCCTCTCCTTCTTCTTCTTCTCCTCCTCCTCCTTCTTCTTCTTCTTCTTCTTCTTCTTCTTCGTCCCGAAATCTATTTATAAGGCGAGGAGAGCGTTGCTTACTCCGTGCACGCGGAGGCAGCGAGGGATTTCCAAAGGTGGCGTGGGGGTGGAGACGCGGAGACCGGGCAGTCGGCACAAGAAGGGGGTAAGTGGCGCAAGGGAGGGGTTGGGGGACTAATATCGGAACATCGACGGCCAAGTCGACTCGGGGATTCGAACGAGCTGGATGTTTAATTAGGAGCCAACGAAGGCAGCCAGGGTCTGCGGAGGAACGCGAGGGGGCGGTGGAGGGAACCGAGGGATCCGCGGCGCGCAGGTATAGAAACGTACATATATACCTATAAACCGTATGTACGCATACGTATGTATGTACGTACACCTATGTACGCGGTACTGACCGCGCATACGTGGCGACGAGTTATCATTTGAAATTTCTCGAACTCGTGACTGCTCCACCTTGGAAACATCGATGGTCGATATCGCGTAAATTCGTGTCTAAACCGAAAACTAGAATATGAAATGGCAGACGAAACGGAGACATAATCTCAGGATCGAAGAATCCCCTTTCCTATATTCAACCGAAATTCCAAAATTCCAAAATTCCAAAATTCCAAAATTCCAAAATTCCAAAATTCCAAAATTCTTTCTACGTTCTATAACGAACCGTTCGAAGATAAAAACACCCTGTATATGGCCGGTACTGTACGCACGTATGTATGTATGTATGTATGTATGTACGTATAGAGATGGTGAAGGGTGGGGATACGCCCGTTTCCTCCCACAGCTTATCCACCTCCATCACCCTGAAGCCCACGGAGAGAAGGGAAGAAGGAAGCCTGGACAGAAATAAAGCAGAAAGAGGGGGGAACGGAGGGACGCAACACGCCGAAGAATTGTCTGCGATTTTGTTTTACCTCTCGCGGCTACCTCTCGATCGCGTTCATCGATTTCTCACACTAGCGTCCCCTTTAGGGGCCGTCGTCCCCGCAGGGACAGAACCCGTGTCTACGTATGCGTACACACCTACGTCTACGTCCGTGTAAAAGAACGCAAAGTGGCCTGAAATCCTGGTACGCGACTCCTTTCGCTCGGATCTGCGTGCTGTTCCACACAGCCTATGTGTCTATCTTCCTCCCTGAGAAGGGTTGCTGTGATCTTCGCCAGAGAAGCAAGCTTGTGGTAAATGCCTGGAATTAGTTCCACGTATCGCTGCTGACGCGTCTGGGTGGTTGATCGTTGCTGCTCGCGTACACCGACGCAACAAGGGGAGAATTCTTACGGGGGGTTAAGTCGGGGGGGGGGGCGGAGGGATTCTCAAACGGACTGCTTTCCGATCGATCTCTTTGCCTGGATACCAAACGAAACGTTCAAGAGTTTCGATAGACAAAGCGCAATCTTTCTCGTTGCTGTTTCCGTTGGTAAGACAAAACTCGACAAAAACACCTCTCGTACCTCTAATCCCTCGATATCGCCATATCCAACCAAGTTGTGCCACGAACAAAGAATTACGCGAGATCTGTCAAAAACGAGACTACGTCGTTTCGACCAACCATCAAACTTACTACTTGTCCGAAAGAATCGCGTGGAAAGGACAGACACGACTTAGGCAGTATCCTATGCTGCAGCCTGACAAGCAACGGCTGATTCCAATGTCCAGAGTCTAGAGGAGATTGTTTTTTCATCCTCCAGGAAAATGTATGAATCGTGTCGTAAAGGGCTTTGCAAGTGTGCGGCTAATGGCTGCGGAGAACTTCTCTCTACACCCTAAATCCATTCAATGCACGCACACACACACACACACACACGTACGAGATGCTTCGCGCGTGTAAATCTGCTGGCGTACGTCGGCCGACTAGCAGAAATCTCATTTCATTCCGGAAGCCCGAAAAAGGGATTAACATTGACCATTTTCCGCGGAGCCGGTTTTAACTTTCTCGATGGACCGCCTATTAAACCGATTACTCGTGGCTAGCCAGCTACGGAAAAGCCTGCAACTCCCGGCAGCCCCCTTGTGTCTCCCCTGTAGACACCGAACGAGCTTCACCTTCCAGGCGCCCCTTGACCATGAAAAACGAACGAGACTGATCTTTCGTTGCCGTTTTATCTCGCGGGATTAGCCCACGTCCGTGTTTTTCGCGTACGAGCTTCAACCTTTTTCTGGAATAACGCGTCGTCGTCGTTGCGTGGTAATTGCGAAGCGAAAGGGAAATTGAAGGCGCGTGAACGGTAAAAAGCCTGATTGCGGTAGGAAAAGTGAGCCAAGTCGGGCGGAGGTTGGTGAATGGTGCCAGGAACTTGATCGATTTCGATTTACCTTTCACCTCTTTTCCTCTCTTTTCCAGGGTTAGGATGGTAATCGATTGACAAACGTCGATGAATTCGTGCCCTTTTTAATTTATCTATTTTATTTTAGTTATTTACCGGCTCTACGCCCTGTACTATCGTAACGATCGTTACGACGGAACAAGTGATCAGCATAAAAGTAGAGAAAGTAAACTATCGTTAATTATTGATACAATTATATCGTGCGTAACCGGTTCGGTGGAATGCTTGCGAGAGAAGGGGACGATGTCTGATGGAAGGCCGGCGAGAAAGCCCAACGCCGAAATGCGTTAGAATTTCGGGACAATCTATCGAGCCGGTCGGTATTTTATCCGCGAGGAACGATCCGTAGAGCAGTAGAGGCAGACGACCAAGTATCCCCAGATAAATGTGGTTTCAGCCTCTGAACGATCTAGAATCTAAAACTTGCGAAGAAACCGAACTGACGTTCTCTCTTACTTCGTGTTTCCTACGAAATTCGAATTTCCTCGTATCATTGATACCGGGTTCAATTGGCAGTCGTTGGGTTTTCAGCATACAATTTCCATTATGAAAATAAAGGGTAGGCAGAAACAAACATTCTGACGCAGAATGTTGGAATTTCGCTTGGCCATGATATTCGTTCGATGATCCTCTCGATAAACAGATGTCGACGAGAAAAGAACAGCACGTTTATGCAACAGTTCCAAGAGTCACGGATTCTCACAAACTCTCATGCTGATTATCAATTATTAAAAACACATGGTCGTGCCGGTCTCCGCTCTCATCTCGCCGTTTCGTTCCACGAACACACCATCGTGTGTTGGCTAACTCCCACGAACTCGATCTAAGAATACTATCGTTGATTTTAATAGCATTAGAGTCGCACGATTTAACTCGTCGACCACCAAGAGATGGTCAGATGGTTTCTTCTATCTATGCGTTTGTATCTATGTATAACGTATATCTATACCGATACAATAAAATTACATAGAGTAAAATTTTCACATTTGCCGCTTTCCAATTAGTTTCTGTTGGTTTAAACAGAATTACCGGAACGCAGAGTTTGCTGATCAAACACGATTACAAAAAGCTTAAAAGATAACTGTCCAAGAATTTGTCCCGTTGCTAAACTCGCGTTTATCACGTTACAAGAAGAGGAAAGGACGGGATGAGGGAGAGGGGGGGGGGGGAGAGAACGTTCGAAGACGAACGTGGAAAGTCGAAGAAGAAACGGCTGTTTAATTATGCGCGGCGTATGGAATCATATTTTCCATCTGCGACGGCATAATTCATTTGGGGTAGCGTGTTTCGGCTTTCGCGGAATGAGAATCGCTCGAGCCGGAAATCCAGCGAATTTTTTTTCATTCGGATTGTCGTCATGCGCGTCGTAATATGCCGATAATTCTGCAAAGCATGCGCGCGTTATTCGATGCACGACCAGTCACGATAACTATCGCAAATGTTGAAGCTCTTATGGCCACGTGACGAACGTGCAGATCGAGTAACGGTACATCTTCGGTTGCATCTTGCACGCGCGATCGTGCAAAATAGACGACCTTGATTCCTTCGAGGCTCACGATCGTCTACCTTTGGAAATTCCATGGCTTTCCATACATCGTCGAAAAATACTGATCGAAAGATCGTCAAATTAGTTCGATTACCTTAGCCAGGTACTCGATAGGTTCGAAATACGAGAGAAAGTTAACGCTAGGATCAACGATCGAGGATTGAAACATGTACCAAAGAAATCAAATCGACAGATATACTATGATAGCATAATATACGTATATACGTCGTACTAAATAAATTAAAGCCAGAACATTTTTCACGATAAATCGTAAATTCATCGTTTCGACAATTTGACTGTTGAATATTTTCCAAAAATCTATACCGATCGAGAGTTCCTAATTCCTTATTCCATAATTCCGTGTAATTCTATCACGAATGACAAATATCAAATACACAAATGGCAAATATCTCACAGCGTCGCTGGGATACGATTAAAATGTTCGCGAACAGCAAACGCACTTGTGTCTAACAGAGTATCCATAGTAGAGCTTTCCCACCGTAGAATACACGAAACACAGCAGACATATGCGCTTCTCTAAAGTCCAGCAATAACGGTAATTGCGTTATTAAGGTCGAGGGTGAACGATTCCTGGGGTCTCTGACGAGTTCTCTGGGTTCAACGAAGCGAACGCTTGACCCCAGCGGCCAAGTGGAGAGAAAGGACCTAAGTATGGTCAGCGGACGAAGGACGCGTTATACGTCATTAGACTCGGACAGGGTGGTTTTCATGAAGTATCCGTGGGTGTCAGGGAATCGCCAGATGGTCCTCTCTGGCAAACAGCAGCGATACGCTCGCTAAATGAAGTGCTTTCTCTCTGAAATTCGTTCGATGTTCGTTAACGGAGAAATGTTTCGTCTTGAGACTGATGGCGAACCCTCTTCCCACTTACTCCTACCCTTATCGAGATCGTTTCATCATATACATATAAAAGCTTTCCTGCTTCCTATCTCGGTATTTTAGTATTTTGCTACTTTAATGTTCGTTCGATCCCTTACCGACTATACAACTGAATCACACAGATGGCAGGAATTTTTTTTTTTTTACATCACGTATTTGTTCGCCCTTTCCAACGTTCGAGTTAATCTGCATCTGCATATTCTGATATACGAAGGTTTAGGAATCGAATATTACGAATGGTCGATAGAAATTTTGTTCAAAGAAATTCCTAAACTACAGATCTGTATGACATCCAAACGATTGTTCTTCTCGATTTTCCACGATATTTTTCTCATATTTAACGGTAAATCTAAGTTTCGGATCTTTTCACAAGATTACAGACAATTCGGCCTATCTCTTGACAACGAACATTCAAATACCCTTCGTGCCTAACATGGTCATTGAAAAATTACATGGTAATTCATGCGGAGCAATTACCAATTCGATACTTGGAAACAAGAGGATCATCTTGAAAGAGAAAACTGGCCCAGTACTGTGACCGACCAATCGGTCGGAAAGGGTAAACGAGCGCCTCTCGCAGATGTTTCAACCCCTGCATGGAGCGCACATCAGGAACAACGGTTCTAATTCTTGTACGGCGGCGATTGGCAGTCGCGCGTCGTTGGCAGGAGCTGACGAGAGCAAAAAGGGGCCATGGAATATCACGAAACGCTGATGATGATTGCGAGTCCACATGTTCGGGCACACGATTGCTAGACAAGGAAGGGGGACGATCTTTCGTTCCTTTGGGAGATTTTCGAATCCTCCGAGTATCCAGGCTCGATTCTCCTCCTTCCTCCGCCCCCCCCCCCCCCCCCCCCCCCCCCCCCCCCGCCATCGGTAACTATAGGTTCTGACTAATCGGTTGGCGCGTCAAACTGCAAACACGGAGATGGACAGTTTGCACGTGAATTGCCGTTTCAAAAGCAGAATCACGCTGGAAGGGATCGCGAAGTATAAGACAGTAGACGGTCAGAGAATCGTCGATGAAGTGTTGGGTGGAAACGATTAACGATTATATACAGTCACGCTACTATTTAAAAGCATTCGAACAATTGGCTATCTTTGAAAATTAGAAACCAAGTTAAAATGATTTTATCGCTTACAATCGTCATAGCTACGTATTATGATATATGATAAATATGACACGATACATAATATACGATACGATGAAATTATATAATAAATATATATATATATATATATAATATAATAAAACGTTGTAACGACAACTCGCGCTTTAGCATCTTCTATCGTTTTGAAATTCAAAGAGACATCGCTATCATGGTCGGCATTCTTACGGCATTCGAATGGCAACAAGAGTAGGAATCAGGTAGATATACTATAACGTGGGCCGTCGTTCGTTGCGTATTCACAGATGTCGTTGGACCGTTCGATTCGCAAGCTCCTGGAGGAAAGAAAAGCAACACGGGCTGCAGGATTCAGAGGGGGCGAAACAACACGCGGGGCTTCAGAGAAGGCCAGATAACCGGTTTCGATCGGTCCAACACGCCCGAAACATAAACGGAACAGAAACCGTCGGACCCGTGTAACCGTTCGCAATCTGTATACATCAATACGTGTAATTTCGAGCTGACGGTATCAGCGTACGGCGTGGCAGTGTATGATGCCGTCGGTGCAGCTGCATCCCCCGAGCTTGCAGTCCTCTATAGCCACGAATTGTACGCGATGTTCTATACGGCTCACAAGTTTCCCAGGAGGGGGAGGTGGGTGAGGGGCTGAGCGAGGTTTCCCGGAACCCGTCGACTATACAGCCTTCCTGGATGGATACAGAGGCCAGGATTAGAGCTGATTGGGCCGGCCTCGTCGTGATTAGAGATGTTATCAGGCCGGTTACGCTCTCACCAGCGTTCGCCCTCTGTATCGTGGCTACGTGTTTGTGTTCTTCCTCTGCTTCACCCCTTCCCACCCTATTCGGAATGCGTACTCTCTATCGTCGAATTGTCGTTCCTTCTCTCTCTCTCTCTCTCTCTCTCTCTCTCTCTCTCTCATCTATCTATCTATCTATCTGTCTCTCTGCCACTCTCCCTCCTCTCTTCGTATTCTATATCTATTTCGTTTCTTTGTCTTTCTCTCGATTATGCCGGATGTCGGACTTTATCGCTGGATTTTGCCATTTGTCGGGTAAAATTGTATCGCGCGACGATAGGGTTCTCAAGGTTTTCAAAGTGAAAGTAGAGTTTCGGTCGGCGGTTTAGCTGGGAATGTGAAATGCCTAGCGATGGTTGTGCCAAGTATGAGAATCGCGAGAGAAAGGAACAAACTGTTTGAGAATGAAAGTTTTGAAACACATGCAGGTCGATTCTGCATTTCTTTGCAAAGTTCTCGAACAGCGTTCGACAGCGGCTACTTTCGAGGATAATATCATATTTCGATGATCAAAGTGCAAAGGGACATTTTATACCTGGTAAAGCGTCAACATATCGAAAATAACGGAGTATAGAGTAGAACGTGAAGATACATCGCCTGAGAGATTAGTGAACATCGGAAATTTCATCGGCGGAACTATCGTGTCGTCGAGCATCTTCAACTGAATCATTGATGACGTTACTTACACAGCGGCGGTACACCACTTGGACATGGTTTTGAACACGTACATACGCGACAGGCTCGTGGACGATCGCGCTTTCTTCGCTTTCAGTGTCAATTCCCTGCTATATCTCCGTCGGAAATCTTGTTACCGGACATCGGTTCCTGCATCTTTTATGATCACCTTCGATACACCGGTCCCCTGACGCTCAAAAAACGTGCGAGAGGACAGATCGAGAAAGCTTTTCTCACAAAATCGCTCTCTGTTTCTCGTTTACGATCTCTCCCGCAACATATTTCCGTCATTCTGTCCTTTATCGTACTTGTATTTGAAGATATTAGGTAGATTGTCCGGAAAATTTATACGCCTTTCGATAGCTGCTATTCAATGTAATTACTTAACCTTTGGACAGATTGAAAGAGAGTTTCTTACTATCGACCTCTCCGTATTAAGAAACTCGTCCGTTCGTTTCTGCGAACCATGCGTTAAAATAGTCTTCTATCGAAATGATTATGAACTGATAACCTATTAAATTATACAGAGTACGTAGGTTAAAGTGTAAAATATGTAAAATATGAATTTGATCATAGTCTATCCTGCTTTATCTTTCCCTGCCCTTCTTACAGCCGTGAAAAGTTCAAAGGAAATTTCGCTCGGATCGATCTAACCCTATCTTGTATCAAAAGCTCGATTCTCAGCGATGCAAAGATCATCGACGATGATTCAAAAGGCGCGGACACGTGTCAGCGCGAAAAACGTCAACATATTAGGAACGATGAACAGGCGAGATAGAGGCGTACTCGAAAGAGTCCCTCGTTCATATCGAGGCACCGGCTCCACTCGAGTGCCATTTCAATTACTCTGAAAACGATTCTCGAGTACCTCTTCATGTCCGTAGATAAAGTATCGCGAAGGCACATGCTCTCGGCCGGTCGAACTGATCCACGCACGAAGCCTGTAAAACGCGATGGGTCCGATAATCAGGACGCTCGATCGTATCGTCCAGTTGTAGAGTATGCCTCTCGAGTCACAGATTCTCGCCGATATCGCGTACTTTCGTTTTTACGTGGGTCCCGTAACATCTATTTCGAAAATAGAGTACGAGTAGTAAATGACCCGTGCTCGCCAGCTCTCTCGCCTTTATACATCTATTCTCATGCGAACGAATACCATATAAACGGTCCCTTTGCTAGACAACCAGCTTAAGACTCATTTAGGCTCGTATACATAGCCCGTTAAGATCAAAGGTAAAAGGGACAAAGGCGATCTTTGGCAATTACAAACGGGAGATCCTATCGACATACGTGTCGTTCCGCTTCGAACGATAATAACGGCAAAATTTCGTTCGAATCTAATTGTAAGAAATTTACGATGCCTTGTTTCTTTTCTCTTTTTTTTTCCTTCGAATTTGTAAATTTCAACGTTCACGTTAAACTGATTTATGCGTATTCGTGTGCACAACAAGAAATATCCGCAGAATCTATCCGAATACGTAAGACAGAGAAATTAATTCGAAATTTTTGGTCGACAATGCGCATCTTTATCTCGACTGAACGCACAAAGATCTCTGAAAGCATTCGTCACTTCGAAGACGGCGCGCGCTGCGGTACTTTCCAGCGCTCATTAGCGTCTGACGGCAGCCACGCGTTCTTCCCCCCTTAAGGTCGAGTCATAAATATAACTTACGGGCGAGTACCTATGAAAAATTTGTCGCGGCTTAGCCGCCAGACAGATTGCGCCACGGCGTGCGGCTACGTCTCTTAATTTCGTTGGTCGCCTCTCTAAATCTGGCGCTTACAGGCCCGTGTTTATGTTACCAAGTGTTCGCAACATTGCACCTTCTACGTATCTATCATATCAACTTTCTATTCGTTTTCCCTATCCTTTCGAGAACAAGAAGAGGAAGGAAAATAAGTTTAAGAAAACGTAAAATAATTTCAGTCTTTCGTCAAAAATGAAAGCGAACAAAGCATCTAAAGCTTATTTCACGCCAACAGATTCTCTAATAGCAATGAAACTTTCATTTCATTTTTTCTTTTTCTTTTCTTTTTTTTTTTCTTTTTCTTTTTTTTTAAGTTCTAGAACCCAAAGAATCTCTGTTTGATATTATTTGAAATACGTATGTATACGAGTATTCGAGCAAAGAATGTTTGACTCACTCGTAGACATATTCAACGTAATCGTCCGTCCGTCAACTATAAACTAAACTCGCGTCACTCGCGTGATTCAAGTCAGAGTCCTCCTACCTATGAGGCTGACGCACCAAACAACCTTCTGTTAGCAGTGCGAAAAGGTGTGAGGAAGCACCGTGTACGGCATGCTTCGCTAAAATATCGAGTAAACAATCACGCCATGGGTGTCGAGAGAAAAAAGGAGACTTATCGGGTGATTTTTACGTTCACGGGTTCGAAAGGTACGGCTTCGTTAACGATCCGTTCGATGATTATTATAGAAGGTTTATGGCGAGACTCAAATCGATGGATGTCCAGCATCGTCACGTCGGTCGGACCGGCGCCGTCTCGACTCCCAATTAGCAGCTTATCGTTTATTGGTTTTCGATATTTGTTTTTCTTTTGGGAGTTGGAGCTGGGCCTCGGATAGTTCAGAATTTCCCGAAACATGGAAATCGGTCGAACATCCGTCAGAAAACAACAACGATGCTTCTAACTATCTCGCGTTTGACTGTAAAAATGTTCAGCCGATGCACCGTTGTTTTGCTCACGGATAATTAAGCAACGTTAGGAAATGTACCGTAGTTGCTTTATTTTACCTTTACTTTACTTTATACGTTACCAGAAGGGCGACACGAGTAGGACAAGCTAATTATATAAAATAATTTTCAGAAAATTATTAATTATCTCGATGAGCAACCGTCTGAATTATGATCTGGATTATCGATTTAGATATAACTAGATAAATAGACCAATAGACGATATAGCCGATAGAAAATTGTTAATTATATCGAGCTATATTTGTGCAGATAGGTAATATAAGTGATCGATAGTCTGTGATTTTTCGGAATCTCTAAAGAAATATCTATCCGTTGGTCGCTACGGAGAAGAAGCTACGGTCGAAAAGATTGAACAGTAATATCCTTCCTTTCACATCTATCATATGTATGGTATGCACATCCATCTGATACGTATATCTATTATAGGTAATTTTATTCTAGTTATACTTATGGCACTATTATACTAGCTCGCTTTTACGAATAACTTGTCAAAGCATCTGCAAACATTTGAAGTTGGTTCGTTACTCCGGCAACACCGACGACGCGAGTATATACGGTTCGACACGAACGAAATCGCGTTCGGCGCGAAAAAAGACGGACCAAGATTCTTGGAGAAGGGATTGTAGGATGGCGAAACGGAAAAGCGTCCGGGGAAGATCCACGGCATCCCAAGCACCGGGCTAAAGGGTGGGGCGGAGGAGGAGGGGGAGGGGGGCGAAATAGCCTTGCTACCCCCGCTGTTTCTGGGCAGGGAGCGGTTGGGAAGAGGGCCAATATATATATATCAAACAAGTAAAACAAAAGCTTCGGACAAACAACGAACGGTGATGTGTCTACCTCAAGGATGGTGGAGCCGAGGGAAATGAGGGTTGCACAGGGGAAGGGAGCTGGAGAGGAGGGCTGGAGGGACGGGACGCATGGGTTAAGAGGAGAGAGGGTTGCGAGAAAGAGAAGAGCGAGATATATGGGGAGGCTTTTAGTTTCGTTAATGGGTATCTCGTAGACCGATAAGTGCTGAGATCTGTCTACCTCTGCTTGCTTTACACCTTTTCCCGCTCCGTGATGCACGCTTGGTGCGTACCTAGCCGTTTTCCGGGAAAAATCGTAACATCGTAGGTATAAAGTCGTTGAACCCTCTTACGATAGACGTCGCGTCGAGTATTCGAAGCGAGATTCTATACTCTACGATTCTACCGATCATCGCGATGACGTTGACGTTTGTTATATTCTCTTTCCGTTTACTCTATACACTCTTATATAACGTATTCTATACATCGTTGAAGAATTTCTCGAGTTCAAGAAAGATACTTAAAGAATCGCCGATACGTGGACACGTAAGATTTCTCTTTTAAGATTTTCTCTTTTTTTTTAGATTCTTTCTTAAATCGATCATTTGCAAATACCAACGTGCTTTAGCGTCCAATTTAATCTACTTTGACACGGTAATTTCCAACGATTAGTAAATTCCAACAGCGAGTAAAGAAACGATTATTTGTAAGAATTTCTCGAAATAGAAGAATCAATGGAGATGGCTGAAAGTTGTACCTCGTCAGACAGTTTGTTGCTTGTCGCTTGTCGGTCGATCGAATCGGCCAAAGGGGCTGAAAAAGTCTTTCCAACGACTTTCTATCCCTATACAAAGGTGAGGAGAGCGGGGGGGGGGGAGGGCTTAGAGGTGGCACCGACGAGGATTTGCCAAACAAAGCAGCACGGTTGATTTGATTACAGCTGGAAAACGATCGATTCCACGAAACGGTGCATACGAGAATAATCAGACGCAATCAGGCAAGTCGGCCGGCATCGAATAACGTCAACAATTGGAAATCTAATCAGAATCGGCTGCTACAATTTGACGGTGCCGATTGATCGGTCCGCTATCGTTTACAAAGCTTGCAAACCGCGTGCTTGCCATCCTCATCCCTGCCCCCTGCCCTCAAATCACCACCCATCCACCACCACCCTCTCTACGTTTCTCTGCGTTAAACCGTTATCAACGCGAACCCGGAACACACCTGCTCGGATGCAAACAACCCGGCCTGTATTTTCCAACGCACTCGCTACACCGCTATTAAAAATAGTTGTTAATGTTCGGCCTGCATTCGACCGGCGACGTTGTTTGACGTCGTTCCGTGAGGAAAATTAACGCGGTGCAATTAAATTAAAATGAAATTAAACGAGCGAGAAGAGGGGCTGGCTTCTGCGACGATCGTGCGGAATCGTATAGAATCGTATAGAATTTGACACTCCTAGGGAATCGTGCTGAAAAAGGAAAGTCAGCATGGCGATAAGATGAAATTTGTACAGTCTCCACTTGACAACTGGTACCAGAAGGGTCAATTTCCAATTAAACGGGACAAAATCAAACAAATTTGAAATTCTGGTAAAGAAATACATTTTTTCAATCGGTGCGACGACTTTGCCGGCAGGTGGACATGAAAATCGAAAAGGGAGGGAACGAGAAGGAAAGAAAAGAACGGGCGCTGAATGAAGATTCTATCGGTTGTCCGAGCAACAATGCCGCAGCGGTGAAACGATGGAGCAACCTCGGGAAAGACAAATTGCACTTCAGATTGGACGACGCGCGTGTGCGACAACGTGTAGGAAAACGCGCGTAATACCGTGGCTCGCAGACTCTTGCAAACGGGATTTCGTGGCCCGTAGCAACGTGCCCGTTTGCATGTTCCACGTGCTAACAATTCGGTCGCGGTTGCGATGCTATTTAACTGCTCCACCGCTCTGATTACTCCCCCGTCCCTCCGGGCACGAATCAGGATTTAACGCGATGATCAGTCCTCGGGAATGATCGTTCGCGGGCATCGATCTCAAAACCGCCCACGGTTCTGCCCCGAATCGAGATAACCGTGACGTTTGTTCTTCGGTTTGCCATTATACGTACAACTTTGTTCCCGTCGCTCACGTTCGTTGATGGACTTGCCCCTCTAAAGCAATTTCTCTCTCTTACTTACGAAAGTTTCCACGATCAGGGTTATCCTTTGTTCTCGTTTATCCATAGATTGTGAATTTTTACGCGGAAGAATATTCTTCATAAAGCGATTTGACGGCAATGCAAGTATTCGTTTGCTCTTAGGAAAATTTGTCTTCCTGTCGGTTTTCGCTATCAGATCTATCATCCTTCGATCGTTATGATTAAAAGCTAACACGATGGCAGTAAGTAGAAAATTCTATCTCGACGGAGTGTTTTTCGATTTAATTATTTGTACACAGGGCGATATTTCTTTCCACGAGGACATCGACAAGCTACTCGTTCTGGTGAAATACGTTTCCTCTGCTAAAATAACCGAATCCGACTTTCACTTTCAGCCCCTGGTTCAAGAGGGCAGCCGGTTCCCTTCCTCCACGCGCTAAAATATTCCTCTCGAGGGAAACTCGAAACTTTTCGGTGACTCGTGATTTTTCTCCATCTTCCACGATCCTAAAAATGTACCTACATAATATAGGCACGATACTAGGCATAATGTACCTATAGGTCGATTAAAAATCAACGCTATAGAACTAAAAGCAGAAGCGTGGCAATAATTAACGACTATAACACCTTATCACCTATTACAGCAGGAACGGACAAGCGACATTGCTTCGTACAACGATATTCTCAACGAATATTTTCTACACCGAGGAAAAAATATTATTTTACAAGATATTTCCTTTACACGTAAAAACAAAGACTTTAACTTTATTTTGGGAAATAGAACGATTCAAGTAGTTGACTCGACTTTTCTTGTTGAATTTAAAAAGAAACAGCCTACTATGTCCGGAAATTGGCGAAAGGCCAATCCCAACACCTAACCTTGCAATCACGCAACCGAAACACGTAAAGTCGAATCCTGAATTTTCTCAAGAATTATCATCGTCGTCATCATCATCATCATCATCGTCGTCGTCGTCGTCGTCGTCGTCGTCGTCGACGTCATTATTATTATTACATATGTACATGTGTGTGTGTGTGTGTGTAATATTTTTTTGCGGTATGGCCATCTCATTGTCCCTCTTTAGGAAGGAAGTGGTATTCCGCGTGGTTCCTCGGGAATTGCTGAAAAGCTGCCGACGTCATTTCCGCGACCAGGCGGTGTATAACAGGCCGTGACGTGATTTGCTTATTGCTGATTGGATCGGCCCCGTAATAAACGAGGGGCCGTGAAACGCGTGAACGGCACGAGATGAGCCCACGGACCTCCCATCGAATTCCCTTCAACATGTTCACGGAACAAAAGAATTCGTAACACCGTGTCAGAAAAAACCGGCCACTGACGGAGGATCGATCTCTTCTTTATCGAATATTCTCTCATTCGGCTGGCCAGGATTTATTATTTGCCTTCGATCGTACCGATAACTCACATCGAGAAAAACGGGGTGAAAGGGATATGCTTTTGATCCGGTCTTTTCGAGGGTATTTATGTGATTCAGCACTGTTTGCCACGTTATCTTGCGGCTGAAATTGCTTTCGAACCTGGAGCGAGATTATTATTCCATCGTATTCCTTTTAATTGTCGTTCTCGGTATCTCTTAAGGAAGGAACTGAGAATCGTGTTTAATCGGTTTTTTAATCTATTTGAACAGTACTCTGGTGGAAATCATCATCATCGATTTTCAATATATTTCCGAGAATTCCGTTTTCCAACAAACGATACGCGATAAAATATTTTTCAAAATACGTATACATATACGCGTACAGTCGTACGTGTGCAGTCATTGAGTATGCTATCTAACACAGTGTTGATTCGAAAGTTACCGTCGCAATTATCAACTGTTCATTGCAGGCTTACTACAGGCTTATTACAGGCCTGTTACAGGATTGTTACAGGATTGTTACAGGCTATAGATTGGCTTTCTTTCGCGCTATCCTTCGGTTTCGAAAACTGGCAACGAGCAACGGGTAATCAGCGAGCAACCTTTCGATCGAGACTGTATAATTAGACAGGTGAAATTCGATTTTGAAAAGGGACTGTGAATGACCAGATAAAAATAATGCGAATCCGTGTACCGTCTGCCAGCCAGAAGATAGATGGAACGAAGGTATTTGGCACGATGGTCGAGCATAAGACTTGGCAGACCACGAGATGAAATACGCCGATAAGAAAGTAGAAATTCGATCGGCTACCTATAGACTTCCTACTTTCTTAATAAAAACACCGCGATTCTTGATGCTGCGATTCGTTTTTCAACTCGAACGCGTATCATTGTTCGCCAGTATCTAATATCTGTATAAAATCATCTCGGTGAAATGGTTTATACGACGCAATATTTCCGAGATGGATACCAGAACCGCGATCTCCCGATGCTCGATCCTAGGAAACTATGAAATTTTCTGGCTGTGCAAATACGCGATAAATCAGGTCCAATAATAGTCGGGCGGCCAGGGCGCGGATCGAGCAGCTGGCCATTCGACTGGTTCACTGGTTATTGTTCAACGAGACGGACTTCATTTTTCATCGACACGCCGCAGAATCGATCGTCAAGCGACCGGAATGTTTCCCGAGATCCATCAAATTCCGCGTGGGCTAGTCGTGCAATAAAGTTTTCTGTTTACAAGCACACCGCCGCGCCGCGCCACGCCGCGCCACGCCGCGCCACGCCGCGCCACGCCGCGCCNACACCGCGCCGAGAATAGTACGTACGAACCATCACCGCGAAGAACGCTTCTTATCCAAAACGCCATCGAAACGTCTAATTTCGTCCAAAATCCTTCAAAATCATTCAACATTTTGTCATTGGCTGTCGCAGGCACCGTTTCATCTTATCGATACAGATTATTCGCCACAAAACGTATCGTCCCCCTTACGCCGAAAGCGCAAGTAGTTAGCAGTTGGACTCCTATTCCTAATTAGATATCTATAGCGAAACGAAGAGTATGGAATGATAAGCATAAAATGACCACAATTACTATACAGCCAATTCGACTCATTTTCTCTATTGTCTAACTAAACTTCCAATTAATAAATGTACTTTGGATGTCACGGCCGCTGCCGTCAGATTGAAGGATCTTCTCGTTTGCAGATACGTACCTCGTTTAAAAAACAACTGCAAATAAAATGGCGGAACTGACGATTCTCTCTTATAAATCTGGAATAGCGCGCCGATGTTGGGAAAATGTGAGCACCGAATCACATGGAAATTATTTCAGTAAGAAAACAAGTAATCGAGTGTCCTAACCAACTTAATTTCACTTTTTGAATGATTTCCATGAAACACAAATCGATCGCTCAACTATATACGTTACAACAAATACGTACAGTGAACTGATGGACTGGAAAATTCATCGGAATCTAAATGCGGTCCACCAGTCAGTGCGTTGACGTTACATCCCGTCTTCCTAAGTCGAGGAACAATTTTCGCCAGAAGCGTTGTTTGGGAATACCAAAGTGGCGATGCGTTTCGCGTGCACACTGTCATCGTGCGTGATTTTCGCACGCGAGCAAACGGATCTTTTTCGCGACTGCTGAGCAAAAAGGGGCGATGAAAGACGATGGCGCGAGAAGAAAGGAGCAGAGACGAAAAGAAACATAGAGGATCGTAGCGAGGGGAAGAGAAACCAAGAGAAAGAGAATAGAAGAGAAGGGAAGAGAAGGAAGCGGACGAAAGAGCGGAGACGAGGTGACTTTTGAACGAATTCCGCTCACTCGGTTCGCGGCTGCTACGCATATTGTTCTATTTATGTAACCATTGTTCATCCATCGTTTAGGATAAATTTAGATGGTCGACTGAGAGAGCCCGTCTCTCGCTCTCGGAATGCCGGGTCGACTTCTTAAACGTTTCTTCTCCCGGCTTCGATTCCTCACTCTTTCTAGCTGCCACCCTCTCCTCGCGCCACCTCCTTCAAACACTTTACCCTCTCTCTCTCTCTCTCTCTCTTTCTCGCTCCATCTATCTATCTCTCTTTCTCTCTCTCTCTCTCTCTCTCTCTCTCTCTCCGTGTCTCTCTTTCTTTCGGTACTGCTCGCGTGCTATTAATGATACCGATTAATTTAGAACTATTGGGTTTCCCAATTAGCCAATCGGAGCCCGCGATATGCAGCCGCCTCTGCCTTTCCGCGGCTTTCTTCTGCCCTGCCCGGCCAAACATGGACACAATTTCGGGGAAAAGAACATCCCTCCGCGATTCGATCTTAACAAGGGATCATTTCCAAGATTGTTGTCTCTTCTTGCGTTGATAGATCGATGACTGTCGTCATTCCATCGATCGCGTTTCTTCTAAAGCTAAGATATATTATCCTTTTCATTGTCAGATCTCGTTCAACCATCAAACTACCACTTTTTTCTTTCTAATTTAATTAATTGCTTTCCTTTTTATAAGTTACTTTCGTATGTACACGTTAAGTACAGACGGTACAAGCTAATTCTGCAGTGAACTATTTATAGAGAACGCCGTTAGTTTTTTTTCCTAATCCTTTAAACTAAAAGTCATTTATAAATCGGTGAATTAATTGGCAGTATATTTTGAGACTTACCTCGATTCTCGATGGTATATACCTTTCACTTTATAGAGTGTATTTCCGTAAAGCGTCGTCCAAAGGTAGCCTAAGGGTTAGCTTAAATCAACCCTGTATAACAGCTTGTAAGATATCTTTATTTTTTTCAAATCTCATTTTCTATACTTATCAGCCTATTATACCATATAAGTGTAATCTAAGAATCTTGTTCATCTAGATTGAATATTCTCCTGATCCAGCTTCTGCGTGTGACTGATCGACACGAGGGGGACACTCCTTGTAAACGTACTAATCGAAAGAGAGATGTGCACGATTTGGCTCGACGTCAACCTAGTAGTCGCGTTCGTATCGTAAAGCCGGTTCCGTGCTGACACATTTAACTCTTTAGTTCTTGCACAGAACTTTTATCTTGTTTCAACGATCGGCATTCACCTAGAACGTATCGCGTACTCGACAAATTTATAGCTCTAACTCTTCCAGTATATTCATAAGAACTTTTGATCTGCCTACCAAAAGATTTACGAGACTTCAAATACGGAATAAGCTATGGAGATTTTTTCTTTCGATGGGAAATTATGAAAACCTCTTAACCTTTTAAAGGATTACATTTTTTCTCGCACGGTCAAAGTTCGTTGCACGAGATTGGAGCGCCGAATTCATGGTCTTCCAATCCAAGATCGATCGTCTTATATAAAGTAACGAAACGTCTAGCAACGGATCGATCTTTCCCCATTCTGTCTCTACGACACCCGATTACCAGCATATTGCAAATTGTTAACAGATTCTATTTCTTTCGACCTACGTTTTTGAAGAAGCCTGCTGCCTCGAAACTCTTCATATCGGAATGTTTAACCGATTTTCGATGCGCGAACACGTTTTTATCATTGAAAAAAAAAAAACAAAAAACAAAAAAAAAAAAAAAAAAAAAAAAAAAAAAAAAAAAAAAAAAAAAAAAAAAAAAAAAAAAAAAAAAAAAAAAAAAAACAAGAAAAACAAAAAAGAAAAAACGAGAAAAAACAGAAAGAAGACATTCGCTGGCTGCCGGTCGGATGATCGCATAAATCCATGCCGCGACGATGGAGTCCCCGACGAGCGAGCGAGTAAGATAAAGGACGTATAAATACGTACCCGGGACGTGTTGTGATATTAATACAATCACGGATCACTCCCGGGTTGGCCGGCAGCCGTGCGCAGACACTAGATTATCTGAATCGGGGTGAACGACTTGATATAGCATAGCACTGATCGTGAGTGTCTTTTGCCGCTGCTTGCTTCTCGCTTTGTTGTCGGGATTCGGTTGTTCGAGCACACGTTGAATCAAAGGGTCGGAGAAAAAGAGATAAAGAGAAAGGGAGGAAAATAGAGGAGACGGAGACGGAGAGGTTGGGAATGGAACGCACGGAAGTATTCGAACGGCGGAAAGTTCCTTCGGGGGTTGACGCTTTTAATTTCTTCGCAGATTTTTTGCCCGACTCCGAAGATTTGTGGAGTCTTCGTCGCTCTTGGCTCGCCCCTGTCTTTTTCAAATTGAACCTCCCCTCGGTCTCGTTTTCTCTACCGAATAGCAGCTTTCGCGATTGGTCGGGGCTCGGACAATGAGATGGCAAGGAGAAATTCGCCAAAAAGACAGAGGAATAGAGTAAGGTAGAATAACATGTATAGAAATTGTACGAAATGATTCGATCGAATATTTTGACACGACGTTGAATGGAAGACAAACAAGGAAGGAATATATTTTACAATGAAATTTTACATTTTTATTTTACAATTAAAGAAAGAGTCTTGTGTCTCTACAAATGGATAAACGAGGGATAGCAAACGTAAGCAAGGCAAGCGTAAAACCATATGAAACAGTTCCCGAAACATACGACTTAATTATCTAGGTAATGCTTTAAATTTTCTTCGCCTATATATTTCCGTTCTTGCCTTGCAATGGTTAACCGCACCCTTACACAATCAGCCTTCATAACTTGAAATAGCCCACGTTCTATCGTTCCTATACTCGACGAACTTGAGTCGACGCATAAACGCAACATAGTACAACGGTGTCAGCCACTTATCCCTCCTTCCATCGTCATTAACCTGTCAAGCTGTTAAAACTTACTATTAAAACCAGTCCACAATGTCGTCTCTGATCCGCAATAAGACTGGACAAGCTGCTGTATACACGAGCGCGAGCAATTCTCCAGGCGTTCTTTGCATTTTGAACATGCGATCGTTAGAACACCGATTCAGGATCGAACGTCAGTCATCCCTTAGCGAAAAGAAAGAAGCCCGCGGCCACGCTCTCGTTTTTCTGCCGGGCACTTGACCTCGCGTCAGTCAGCTTAGCGTGAACAATGCGGACGATTAACGAATCAACGGAAGAGACGTAGCCGCGGAGTGTTCTAGTGCGCTTCGTGGAGCGGAAGTGATCCCCTGCCTGGTTCTGCCCCTTCTCCACTTCCAGTTCCCTAGCATGCCATCGAGTTTTACCTCTTGCGCTGCCCAACCGCCCGCCGCCCCCTTTTCATCCCATTCCTCTTCTCCCTGCAACGAGCAACAGTCTCCCTCCGGCAATCGGCGATCCGATGAACCGGAACCTCTCGAATTCACCGAGCCAGCCCACGAGTATCTCGCTGAAGACCGCTCCTTCGACGGCATCGACTGCCAATCATGCGTTTACTCGGACGGGTCTAATCCCTCGAGCACTCTTCTTTGGGATAGGCTACGGAAATGTTGCACCGATTGTCTGGCGCTACGCGAGCAAAGCATTCACTTTTCACGCCGATTGACATCTGCGCGTATAGGCTACGGTTGATGAGCGACAGCGTACATTTCGATCAATTAAAATCGAAAGAGTCCTGCGAATCCGTGAAATCGAAATCCATAAAACTGTTCGGAACAAAGTTTCGTATGGAAACGAACAGAATCGAAGATTTTCTTAAAGTAGAATACACGTATACGTAGGTGTACTGGTTAGATATTCTATCAACAGCGGCTATTAGCACGCACCTACTACTACTTTTATAACATTAACAACGTCATTTTCCAAATATTATTTCTTAATTGTCGGTATAAGTGGACGCGTGGTCGTAAGAGATAAATATTTCATCATGTACCGATTCATTCACCGATCTATGTACGGAAGAGCGTACAAAGAATCCGCACAAATGCAACAATTTCGAATCACGATGGTATCGATAACATCGAAACTGGGTCCGTATCCATCGCTGTTCGTTCGAAAAACACATAATAGCAAACCACTCGAGTTACACGTGGTTCCATAGAGCCAGCAGCGCTACAGCGTATTAACTGACGTTATTGAATTGCACCGGTATTGAATAAGTGCGACGAAGCCTATCGTGTCATGATACCCGTGCTTCCGGTTCCCGACGTCCACGAAACCTCCGGATCTATCCGATCAAACGTCATTCTCGTAACACGCACACAGAGACGCGCGCGCAGGTTACAAGTTCATAACATAATGTTTTAGAATTGTTATGGCACATGTCGATGCTACACGAGTACGTTCGATTAATTTTTCACATATATGTATGTACTACAAGAATTGTCCCTCTACCAATTGAACGTGTATAAAATTTTCCGAAAATATATACGTGACTCGTTACCGTTAACAGAATATTTCCGAATTAATAGAAGAATTTGTTGAAAAATGTCCAATATGCCGACGATACTAGATACCGAAGCGAAGGGAAGAACATTAAACCTAACTCCAATTTAGAATTAGACGGGTACAGCGTATACCGAAGCTGAAAAATCATTTTGCGGCGACAGAATCGAGTCTTCCACTATCAAAGCATTCTTTCTTTTCTTTTTTTTTTTTCTTTTTTTTTTTTTTTCGAACGAAATTTTACGAGTATCTTCGCATCATCATCGTCATTGCGCGAAACTATGGCGAGTGTTCCCGACAAAGCAGCGACGACGAAAAAACGACGGATCGGTCTGTTCGATGGCTGTTTTGACAGGAATACGGAGTTTTTTCGCGAGTTCGATCCGCTCGTTACGACGACCGAGTAGCCGAGATCATGATCCGTGACCAACACCTGGAGGAATGGCTCCTCTTCAAGGACGCCGAACAACAGATATCTGCTCGGTCATCATCCAGTCGTCAACGATCCTTTCATTCACCTTGTCGATGTCTTTTTTCTATTTCGACGCGCGCCGGTGTTCGTTCATTGATCCGAAACCTATTATGCAGATATACGATACTTTTCGATTCTAATCAAAATTCGATAAATCATCGACCGTAACCCGATCGAAAAGCGAAAGGAAATCGTCCAGCGTACAATACGCTTGAGATATTGAAAGCAGTTATGATATCGGTTTCGATTGTTGAAACGGTTGTAGATCATATTTACTTCGAACGTGTGCAACTGTTGTATGAGAAATTGAAATTTTCGACTATTAATTCCTTTCGATCGTAGTTCTTATAGGCGTCGTGTCTCGTATCATTCTAAAATAGTTACCTTTCCCTGTCTAAATATGCGTATCGACTTTTGGAAGAGATAATGCCAGGATCTTATGTTGTCAGTTTTCAACCAAGTATTTAAAATTATATAACAAAGAAATTAATATTACGAAAGAAAAGTTGGCAGAAGAAAAATTCCTATATCCAAGAAACGATAAAATTCGATTTTGTCTATGATCGCTATGGTCTATCAGCAGACCACGAAATAACGGTGTACGTATGTACGTACCTTAGTTTGTTTTCGCTTAAAATTATTCCTGTTGTGTTACACAGACAGCTGACGCAATTGGAAAACGAAGTCGACTAAGCTCGTTCCTTGTCGAAAGCTAAAAGTAGAAGACCGATAAGAAGCAGTCCTTAATTGATTACTAGGGAAACTTTACAAATGACCTACTTCGCTTCTAGCCACGAACGCGTTCACATATATCATATGTATCGTTATATTAAAATGTCTATTGAAACGATAAATTATGCGCGAATTATGTGCGAAGATAAAATTAAACGTAAGAACGATTATATCCCTATGTGATTATTAGACGATTCGTTGATGTTACAAACATTGTCTCATTGTCATACATTCTGACCCGACTGATTATTATGTACGTAGTTTTTCTTTTCTAAGTAATTGGATAGAATTTACGTATCTAATTTAGGGGTCATCTGTTTACTTGGAACTGTTTCACACGGATAATTTCTAATTTCTAATTAAATATTTAATATTTGATATTTCAAAACTCATAAACGATACATAAATAATACATAGTAAATACATAAATAAGAAGATAAATAACTTTTCTACCTATTAACACTTACATCGACTGAAAGCAGACGAGTAAAAAGTGAAAGGAACGTGGCAAAAAGTACGTTTTGCCACACGAAGAGAAGAACAGATCACATTTCCACTAATAATTCGAACGTGAAGTTGATCAGGTCAACTTTCCTTTTCTCTGGCACGCACGGATGAAGAACACGGACTCGCGTGTTTTCGACCCTGCTGCTATCGATACATCTGCCATTTGTCACGTCAAATTACATTCGTCGGCCGGCCGATTTATGAGATACACGACGGACACGTCGCATCGGCCAAACGGATGGCCACGATTTAACGCCGATCCTATCGTTAAACACGAAGAGTTCCGTGGTACCTGCGCCCCTCGTGCTTCCACTTGTACGAACTGTTCCTGCGACTGCGGCTGCCCGGATCTTCCGGATTTACGTATTAAAACCACCTCGATATTCCTGTCCGAATCATCTTCTCCTTCACTTTCCAACTACGTTATACTTTCTATCGAATCTCTTCTTGTTACAGTATGCCTACCTAAGATTATCTATTTTTATTTAAAACGATAAAACTACTTCCAACTGATTCACAGGCAAAATAGTTGATAAGTCAACATTTCAAATTTCGCTCGTACGATTAAAGAACGTTCCGCTTTGATGTTAAATTCTGATAGAAATCACGGGATAAAAATGTTCAAGTGGCACCAAATGAGAACCGCTAAGGTCACAACTGGCTTGCGTGTATTTCGACTGAATGAAATTCTATTTTCATGACGAACACATCCCGGTAAAGACGCGAGCATCGCGTAGAGTGGAATGTTAGATGCACCGTGGCTTAAACGGACGAGCGAAAAGTGAAAAATCAGATTTGGACGTCGATAATATCCGCATATGCTTCTTCTCTTTAATATGAAAAAAATAAACGAATAACGAATTCTAGAAGATACTATAGATAAATAGTCCAGTAAATAATACTAATTACAGACACTAATGATACTAATTTCCCATAAATTTCTTGTACTCGTATCCATAACAAAAAATGATATTTTCTTCGTTCGAAAATTCTTACACAGATTCACTAATCACATTTTATAAGTACATTCTCGTCGCAGGACTTAATTACGAAAGGAGGTTCGCTTTCCCCCGCCGTCCCCCCCCCTTTTTTCCCTAGACTTGGGCGATGGATCGTGCGAAGTAGAATGTTGCGCGTTCTCATCGATTCGAGAAATGTGTAGTAGGTAAAAGAAGAGACAACGTAATCGATACGTCTCGAACGTTTTTACAAGGTTCCAAGTTATTGGATGGTTTGAAATATGACCGAGTCATCGTGCAATCTGCTAGTCAAGTTTGCCTCCTTCGCTACCTGTTATAGCTGTAGCAAGGCACGATATAAGTGAATGAAAGTCATAAACAGAGAGAATACCAGATTTTTGTCAAATCGGTTTATACAATTAGAAAAAAAAAAAAATATATATATATATATATATATATATCTTTATCGTCTCTCTGTACAAGAATCAAATACAATTTCAAAAATGTACCTATCGATTCGTATGATTCTTATTTTTGTTCGAAATTTTCATTTTAAAACAATATCACGATCATAGACGCTTGTTCGTTACGTTCGTCGCAACGTGTCGAGCTAACAGAATGGAGAAGAGTTAATGCACATTTCAAAACTACTTCTAAATCTGTATCATACGCATATCGTAGAATAAAGTTATTAAGTATCGAGCCAGATTCGAGTTTCATGCAGAAATTACTAGGTAAACGAGCAGCCAACAGTTTCTTGGACTCCATCTGGAACATTGAAAAACTAAACGAACTCTAACGATACGGTGAAATAAAAAGTAAAGCGGCAAATCGCAAAAATGATAGCTTCCAAAATTAATTCCCGGCTTTCTTTCAAATTGTCGAATAGAAAGAGGAAAGCGAGGCCGTAGTCTCATCGATAATGGTCAGCCGGTTAATTTGCATGATTGGATGGCTGCTCGTGTACGCGATGGAACAAAGCTATAATTATTAGCGCGCGTCGTCTGTGCACTTACCGTGGTTATTTATTAAGGGGCACGGCCGGCGCGCGTCCCGTGGCTGCGACGCTTATGACACACACCTCTCGCGCATTCTCACCGAGATTATGAACTGCCGGCGAAGATGAAATTCCTTTGTTCTAATCCGCATTCGCGCTGCCGGTTAATTTGTCTGGGGCAGCTGCGTATATATAGACTGAACCGAGACCGAACCGCGAGTTCGTCGTTTACCCGGCATACTACGATTACGGCGAATGGACCGGTTCGTTGAAAAATCGATGACGACTACCGCGGAGAACATTGAATTTTCAGCGTAATATTTTCGAAAATGCCTACGAGACTCGAGTACCTTTGCGTTACTTGTCACTTCGAGGTACGATAATTGCAGTTGTATAACGAGGCGAAGAGCTATTTAATATTAGCAATTTACATGTAAAGTTGAATACGTCGTGAGTCTTCCGTTCGATATATCAGCATAGAGTGATCTCAATGATTTTTCAATCTGTTGTCGGGGCTTGGATTTACAACAACTTTCTCCTTACATATAAGCGGCCGAAGGCTCTAGTTTCCGAGATATTCGCAAAAAGTATCGATACCGCGAATTCTGTCTATAGTTGCGCGCCCGTGGCAGAGTACGTGTCAATAACCAAAGAATTGACAATTGTATCGCATACATTTGACAAAGAAGCTGTTTTAAGAAACGCAGAAAGATCTCAACTCCCTGTGTTTGCAAATTGAAACGTTAGACATATAAGCGGATCGTTCACGAGCATATAACATAATCACGTCCGTAGATAAACCGCCGTAAACCGTAAGCCAGCCAGCCGATAACCGATATTAACGAAGAATTCACTGTAGCGGTACCGATAGTACATGTTTCGCGAATATCTCCGATAGATAGGGCCGTTTACCGCTTATATACAAGGAAAAAGTTGTTCAACATATACGTATGCGTGAACAACTTCTTATTCAAAATATCACTGAAATCGTTCTTTGTTGGTATATCAAATACCAGCCGAGTATAGAATTGAAGAATTTGTTTTGATAAATGTTGAATTTTTTAGGATTCTTTCTATGTATTTAATTAATTGAATAAAACCTATGTATCGAGCTAAGGAATTTGAATTTTGAGTATTCACGAAATTGAATATAAAAAATCTTGGTAGACACGCGTGGTAGAGTGGCCCGTCTCACCAACTTTGTCCATCTGAAATATCTTTGCTATTTCAAATAAGATGTGAAAATATTACTGGTAAAAGTCGTAGTCGTTCGAAGAAATACACGATATGGACGTATAGAGAATTAATTTTAATAGAGAAAAATGTCGATTTTCACTTAAGTAAATTAAGCGCAATCGCGAATTCTGAATATAAAACTTACTTAACATTTATCGTGGGACAGCATAAAGAAATCAAAGAAATCGTATTAGAATTACTTTCCAACTGTCATACAAGATATTCTCGCGTGTTACATGCAATAACGAAGGTATTTCAAATGGACAAAATCGGTGGGATAGGCTAGATATAAACAAACGTTTGCATTAAAAATCTGGTACGGCGAACGTGAAATTTGGAAATGTCGAATATTGTTAAATATTGGAAATTGATAGAGTTAGACGTTAGATATTCGCGTCATAACGAATAAGTTCTTGTATTTCGAAAATTTATCGTCTCACGAACTGAAAACTAACGGGAGGTAATTTGGTAAGAAATTTACGTTAGAAATATGTACGACTAACGTCAAAAGTGATGAAAAGAAAACGATAAAATTAATATTCGCGCATATTCCATTCTTGCTTATTTCGAATGCACGATCGTTTCAACGACGCAACGGCGCGACGGTCGTATCATTCGTATATATTATAGAATTGTGCATCGCCTATAGCAAATGATTGATAGACCACAACTGCAAGCATCAAGTATATGAAATACCAAGCAAGTTCTCCTCGCATCTCTCGTGAAAATGAAAGGACAGAAAACGCAACGGCACTCTATTCTTACACCCGATTGTCCAATTAATAATTTTTAATTGTAATTTATGAAATTATCAAAAAATTAACCTGCCGTTCGTCCGTTTCAAATAGCCCATACTGTCGATAGTTCTCGTATTCATACAGAAATGAATCGTAAAGTATAATTCGTATCACGAACGAAAGCGTAAACAGTCACTTTACACTGTTCCACGTTTAAACTATCGAACTTTGAATTATTCTGTACCAAATATCAAGAAACGGAATATTCAGTCGCGCACCTTTTTCACGAAATCTTGTTACGGAACAACTGTTACCAACTGCCATCTGTCGGCAAGGCAACGGACTACTTGCGCGTTTTTATGTGTTTCTCGTAAAAAAGGCGGGTTTCACGGGAATCAGTGTTCGTCGCGCGACAGCTATTTTATCCTAAAATTGTCAAACGATTTGTCATTGATACACAGGTAAGCTTATATCGTAATACGCTGCCAAGTATCTGGATTAGTTGAAATATTTCGAAAATTAAATTTCATATCACTATGGAAAAGAATCCTATGGCATAGTTGCGTTCTTTCGTGTATACATATACGAATATTTCGTGCACTTTAACCTGTATTCCATTATCAATCAACGCTAACATCCAACGATAAGTATATACGTACGTCGCTCCTTCAACGAAAGTATATTAAAAGCATATTCTTAACGTTGAAAAATTATATTTCCTACTGTATCTTCTTAGAGAATTTGAATAAGAATGCTCATATACTGTTTACACTGCTTTATCCATGCTTTGTCTTTTCGGCTTTTCGATAATCGAACTATGTCGTGAAAGTAAAAAAGAGTGTTAGGTTAGGTGAACTTGTTAAATTGTTTGCTTGTTATCCTATTTGCTATTGTTATTTCATTCTACTTTATTATTTATCAAATATACGTATGTGACGATATTAGTCGTTCAAATCATGCAAATATATTGCAAAGGTATAATACGGTATAATATATTTAATGTATACATATAGTATACTCGTTATTTAACATAATACAGTATGCATGTTACGAAACAAAGCATTGTTACATCTTTTCTAAGAAAATTTTGTCAGCTTGTTAGAATCTTTGTACCATTCATATTTTTGTGCGTTTTAAAACAATTATCCGCTTAAAACTATTAACCGTTATAAAATGCTGTGAAAAACGAACGTAATCTTTGCCTGCACACTCACTTACAAACATTGTTTAAACAATCGTTTGCAAAATATCTCGCTCATGATTTCTAATATTCGATGGAACAACATAATGTCAACGCATTCGATAAACATGTTAGAAGACGGATGGATGGATGATATATTTTCATGAATGTATCCGCTGTTGTAGAAACGAGATGCATCAAGGCAAAGTTCAAAGTGAGATTCCTCGACGACAGGGGTAACGAGTGTCCAGCAATCTTCTAAAGAGAAGTCTTCCTGGAGTCCTTTTCCGTACTGTCGTGGAACCAAGTCCCAGGAGGAGCCAGAACACCGTAGGTAGACCAGATTTATGTGCAAAACTCGAACCGTCGCGTCCCCCTTCGTTCGAGCTGACGGGGATGCAAGAAACGATCCCGGAGGATTCCAGGATAAACTTGCTTCTAACGATCGACGGATCTGCATGGACGACAACCTGGAGATTTGCTGTTTGAAATTTTCGTCACCCTCAAAGAGATTGCCAGTTCATCGATGCGGTGAGTCACATAGATTTCAAACAATTATATCGTTCTTTATGCGTGTTTTAGCCAAAAAATATAATGAAACTATTTTGCATATTTTATAGATTCTTGCGTGTGTATTTTGCGCATTTTCGCACTTTGCGATTTCGAATACGAATACGAATACATACGAATCTAGGCGTAAGAAACTGGAATCTAATGAAAAATACATAAATGCAAGTGTCTCGTGGGATAAAAGTTTCTCACGCGTCACTGAAAACGCATCTGTCACAAAAAAAAAAAAAAAAAAAAAAAAAAAAAAAAAAAAAAAAAAAAAAAAAAAAAAAAAAAAAAAAAAAAAAAAAAAAAAAAAAAAAAAAGGGAGATTTAGTCATTTTTGTTTCGCGTTTTTCTGGCAAAGTTACGGCCACCTGTTTTCAAACATTAAATATTCCGCGCAACAGTGTTACATTCTGTAATATTCAACTCGTATAGCTACTCTGGATGCGCCTTCAGTTTTGTTTCAATCTTTTCTGCTTCCATTTACATGACTTTCTCTCTTTATGCCTCTTAGATGATATCGCTGTTGCTTTTCTTATGTCCAGATACATGACTGGAACTTACAAAAGGAGTAGGTATTTTGGCCACGGTGTCCGGTTTAAATATTAAAATTTAAGAGTGGGAACTTTGTAACTACATACATATGTACGTCCATCCAGTGCTATTTAATATTCCGCTCGGTGGCTTCCATCGGTTTTAAGAACTTTTCGTTATAAATTCTTACCTTCGCTTTGTCCAAATAAATTAACCCCGAAAGACTATCATGGGTGAAATTTCACCCCATTCCGTTTCATTATTATCGTCGCCATGTTATTTGTAAACGCTGCATATTTTCTAACAACTTTTCTACGTCTCTATTAACTATTACGAGCAACATTATCACAGCATAGTACTGCTGTATACATTATTTATCTCTATAGGCGATATCATAGAAAGGAAACTGTACTGCAGTAAAATTTCACGTATGATAGCGTGAACGTGATTTTCCTTGGCGATAGCTTCTAAGGGTTAATCTTTCTACCGTTTGAAAGATCGAATAGCGCTCGTCTAACGCCAAGACTATTTCGTTTTCCTTCGACACGCCGTTTATTCATGCATGTATCGAACGATTCGACTCTTGAACGAACCGACAATCCGTAAATACAGACGCATGAAAATCCAACATGAGGCTTAACGATCCAGTAGAACCGATTGGTGGTTACTTGCTCGTCTAGTCACCTAATTGTAATTTCCAAGGGGCGCGCGATGCATTAGAACATGATCACGTATGTATGTGACACGTCAGCCGGTTGCGACGATGTTCCGTGTCCTGCGTGGGAACCGTCCAGGTCACGCGTCTAAGATCCGCGCGCGGAATCGCCAAGTGGCCGAGTAGCAGACGTCGCGTACTCGCCCGCTGGAAAACGACCAGCCGGGCCCTCTCCGCTTTCGATATCTATGCTTTCCAGTGCACTCGAATTGTCACGTTTGCGCTTTAAAGAACCAAGCTATTTATTTCCATAGCCTCTACGCGTTCGCCGCGATTCACCGAGTTAACGCAGCAACGAATACGGAACCGCGTTTCTATCTTATAATACAACAGGAGGCTGACGCATCCGAAACAATGTTTCGTACACAGAAATTGAATCTACCGAATCGATATTGATCGTCAATTTTTCTTTGGCAGGTCATTATTATTATCATTGTCATTGTATTTATTTATACAGATAATGAGTCATCGCTGTTATGTTGATTATATCGGTCAAGTTTGAAATTTCACATTCGAAGATGCACGCACGAGACAGCTATTGCAAACATACAAGATACTTTCAGAGATTATATATAAAAGTCGTAGATTACATATGAACAGTCTATTTATCTATTTATTATATCGATAAACTTCAATTCAATAGTATTTAGTAAGTATGATGTGTATGATATATGTATATACGCATATATCAAGATTTGGCCTCGTCGACGTATCACAGTGTTATCCGACAGATAGCTCGTATAGACGAGATAGAGCTGTTACATCGGGGCTTTTGATCTCAACTACAAGGTGTAACTAATTGTTCGATAACAAACTGCGACGTTAGATCTTAAGAGCAAACTGTGACTTGAACTCAACCGAAGTGTAACTAGCGTCAAATGTAATCAACTGAACTTCCAAACTATGTACCAAAGAAATGTAAACTCGATTCTCTGTTTTCACGAAGTTACGAGGTTGAATTCAAAAGTCAAAGGATCCTATTCTTCGGGTAGGTATAGAAAGATCCTTGTCAAAAAAAAAAAAAAAAAAAAAAAGAAAAAAAAAACAAATTCGTTTCTTTGAAAAATCAAACGTCAAATAGAACGTACGAAGGAACAAATAGAGGCAGGACGTTTGAAAAAGTAATATAAATTTTAATATTTCAAGACTTGGTCAAAGTAGAAGCTTGGCATGATATTACATGCCTTTTTCACCCAAATAACCGATATTTTTAGAAGCTTGCAACAGATCGAACATTAATTTGAATCGCAAAACGTTCTTTCAACGTGCTGTGCGAGTCTTCATTCGCCTTTTTCCTCTTTTCTTATTTTCAAGAATCGGATACTAATTTAAATTTTCGGTCAATTCGTATAGATAAAAATGCAAGTTTTGCCACATGAATGACAGGAATACTGATTTTCGATAAGAAATACGAGGCAAATGTTGTTCGGACGTAGTTGAGACACATTTGGGCCTGACGTTTTCGATTTTCGACTCATTCAAAGTCAACGGGGGCGACACTCAAATATCAGGAAACTGCTAGGTGAATGAATAAGAGAAAGGAACAACAGTATTCACAGAGGCTACGTTACTCTTTTTGTTTTACGATCAACGAAAATAGAGAGTCAGAATCAGAATCGTCATAGATTCTGTACATGTTTAAGGAAATTCAAGTTTTCATCCTACCCTTCTAAATATTATAACGAATTATATGTAACAATATATTTCAGACGTCTGGTATTATATCGTCTTTGCGTATTATTTAAATTTTTCACGCGCGCGTCGAATCATCGATACTCGTTTATCATTGAACTTTCCACGTATTCCTAGATATTTTATTTTCTGCCTTTCTCGCCAAGATATCCGTAGGTACGTACTTTTTAAACTCGAAGGGTTAAACGAGATTACGTTGTTTGCAGCATGCAGTTTATAGTATGCTCGGACATACGATACGACGAGCCCATTCAAAGATTCGAACGTTTCCGAAAGCGTGCGCGTTCGAGGATAAAAAAGAAATTCGGCACATTCATTCAGCATCGATCATACATACGGATCGGAACACGTGAATCATATTCATATCTGATTCGAATAACAATGGCGGTGAAGGATCGCGAGTATTGTTATGCGGCAACATGACGGGCCGGTGGCATTCCGTCATGCTCGCGTTTCCCAGATCGAAATAATGCTATGCGGACATTATAATCGTAAATATGGGGCCTCCAGCCCCGTTAGGAATCTGCCTGGCACCCACCTATTTCAAAAGAGAATCATAATTTATTATTACATCGGCTCCGAGCTGAATAATAATCGGCCGCGAGCAACTCTTCCGAGAACCAGGTCGAGTTTCGATCGATCTTTGAATACTTACGCGAGCCTCGATCCTCATCCGCGCGCTTCCTTTACCTTTTCTCCTGTTTCCTTTTACTTACTCGCCATTCCAATCGATCGTAGAAATTTTCTATGAAAAGTAACGTCTTTCCTTTCGTTATAATACCTGAAACTCGACCTATTGAAATGAACTTTAAGTCGGTAGAGGCGTTGCCAGTTAAATTCATTCCTACCGGTTGTATCTACGATACTTGTATGCATACTTTGAACGTGAACTGTCGTTATGTGTACACACACACGTACACACGATCGGTCTGTCCACCGATGCATACAGACAAATAGAGCTCCACTACGATTTACATATTTCATATGTTTCTCTGATAATTACCTGATATTGTTAATTACGATATAATTACATACTGTTGCTGTTCGGTAACATGCCTGTCCATGTATCGTTTTCCAATATCGTAAACACATATCGCTGCACGATGTTCTCGAATCGATTCGTATTATTAATCCATAAAGGAACATCTATCAATGTAAGGTCTATACGAATGAACGAAACGTCCGTTCACGAACGAGGTACTTGTTATTTTATCATTTTAGTTGAGAATTAACACGATTTAGAACTGGATTTCTATCAAAATTGCAAACACGATTATTACGTAGCGTTGAACAGTCATTTTCTAAAACATAAACTTAAACTTCCGCGTCGAGACAAACACCTAGACATTTTGCTGGTTACCCATAGTTGAATATCTCTTAAAGCGTCCAACGCAGAGATAATCATCAGCATGATTTTTTCCGATTTTTCCGAGCAACGATTACAACGAACTGATCCAAGTAGTTGATCGAATTTTTCCCAGGCAACCGTCCACTCTTCTATTCCGAACGTGGAACTTATGGTAGTTATAGGAGCGTCCGATAAATCGAAGAAACCAGCCATGGAATACCAATCGAACCAATGGCCTCCAGTGGACGTGGCGCGACATTGAAAGGAATGTAAATGCGTTATGAACGTCGGCCCAGTTCCACACGGTGTCACAGATCGTCTGCGGCTTACAGATTGCCCCATAAACGGAGCTCGGTTCGAAAACGCACGACTCGAACCATGGACGATGTACGTGATACGCGGCATTCGAGAATTTTGTCAGGAGAGACCGTTTGGGAACACGCTGGATCGACGAAATTTTTATTACCGACTAGCGATGGGCGCACCCATTCTCTCTGTTCCTTGGCGATTTCTCAAGAAATTTATGTTACTCGATCTTTCTAAAAAGCAATCCGAATGTTGTGCGGACAAACTATCTTTGTCGTACGATAATTCTGAAGAATAGTCCAAAATATCGATTTATATGGGAAACTCGGGGAGATTCGTTAAACATTTTTTATTGTAAGAAGGGTGGGAAAAGCGGTAATTATGGATCATCGAAGGAAGCATCTATTTGTTGAAAAAAATCCATAGTGCTTGAAAATCTTTGTTCGATAGATATATAATATATCGAATTCAGGGATTTCAGAAGGTTTGGTAGAGAGCGTGCAAAGAAACTCGAAAATTTTCAAGTCCATCGCTAGCGATACCAGCTTGTGCATTCGTAGCACGTAGCATCTTTCTGAATATCGCACGAAATGTGCTGTTTAACACGAACCGATTTCGCAACCACGGAATTCGTGCGTAGCTATTTCGGTTCCGACACGTAAACGTTCCTGCGGTTTCTGAATTTTATACGGAATTACCATTATACCTGTATATCGTTATTATCGTTATCATCCTTATTATTATTATTATTATTATTATTATTATTATTATTATTATTATTATTATTATTATTATTATTATTATTATTATTACTATTATTATTATTAAATCTAAACAGATGAAACAGATGAATTTAAAAAAAAAAAAAAAAAAATCGTAATGATTCGATTCCTTTTATCTTACACCAGCCATCGACATCCAACAGTATTCTCACGCCAAGCAAACCTCGAAAGAAGCGCTCGCCCAACCGTTAACACGTCCCATTAGTGTCGCAATCGCGATGCACAGGTTAACCAGATAAATCGACTCGTTGATCGCGAAAGAAAACTTGTCTAGGGACTTTCCCGATTTTTGCCGCGTGGTCAGCCTCGCGGGGTTCCCTGGACGTCGCGTCTCGCCGCAACCATGCACGATCGCATTCGAGAATCGATGTTTCGTTAAAGGCTGCCTTGGACCACCATGATCGACGGGACGAGCATCGCGGTGTCAATTAATGAGTCGAGAGGGGGGGGGGGAGTGGAGGAAGGAAGAGGAGGAGAAGGAACGGTACGTGGAACGAGGACCGCGGGACCAAAGCAAAAGACCGAGGCTCCACTGGTTTTGTCGCTCGGTTCCTGGTAGTCAGACATAATAAATACATAATATACACATAAAGGCGAGCCGGCGCGATCGAAATGATCAAGAGAAATCGTCGATCGTCCTGGCAGGGCGCCGTGGGTGGCTCTGGCTACCGATCGTTTCGAACCTCGAATGAAAATCTCCACGCTTTCTGCCTTGCTTGAGTGATTACACTCTACTCTTTTCGGCCACCTAATCGACCAACTACGCTTCTTTCGATCGTTCCTTATTCGATCGCTATCCCTTTCGCGACCGGTTTGTTCGAAATCGTTCCAACAAACATGGGCAATTACATCGATGGATCTCTAGGTGATCTAGGGCCTCTTCATTTTATCCGATCGAAGCTGGCATTAAGCTTGATTTCAGAATCAAGTAAGAAGTAAGATTTCTTGATGCGAAAGCTGAACTGATACCACCTTGGATGAAATTAATCTTATATGTATTCGAGTAGTAGTGACTCTTTCGCGTCAAGATACGTTTGAATTATTAAACATTCGTAAGTGGAGCGTGACAAACCTGTTGCCTTGATTATAATCGTCTCGCTATTAACTCCGAGAATAATTGGCCGATATTCGATTCTACTATATCTTTCTACTACTCTCGCTACGTGGCGCATTAAAATTACGCATATTTTAGCGGAAACATCGTGCATGATGAGCAAGTAGGAAAAATTTCAAACGCTATTTACATTTGATCCATCGTCAGCTGACTACATTTCACCGCGTCTGGTAACGATTCGTCGTCGGTGGATGTACGAAGCCGTCGTCAGCGTTTTTGTGCTCCCTAATTTCGGACGGTCCGCGTTCATTTTTATTGCGATTCCTGCGATCCGTTCAGTTCCCGCTTTGGATTTGACGGCGGTTTCTTTCTGCAATGTCCCCGATTCTGATGATCGCGCGCGTGAGAATTGTGCGAAACAGCCGGTGAACATCAGCAAACGCGAAAAACGAGGGTCAGAGGGGTTAGCTACAGCAATGGAGGACAGCTTCATCTCCGAGGTGGTCCCATGTGCCAGCAAAAACTTCCACGCGGAATATCTTTCTCCTTTAATTTCCTTTAAATATGCACAATTTTTCGGAAATTTGAAAAATTCGATTCCTAAGCACAAATACGTTCTATACGATCAATTGGAATTATTAATTGGATGTTGTAGCAAGTATTTTGTACATTTTTTTTTACTTAAAAATTACCACGTGCAATTCACCCGATTATCGTCGTTCTTTTTTCATATCGAACATCTTATCGAATATCTTTACAATGATAATAAGCATAATTAATAATTGATAATAAGCATAATAAGCAATCGAACGTGTTCGCATCTCCGTCCAAATAAGAAACAGCCAAGCTCAGCTGGAAAGTAACACAATTTTCAACAAACACGACAACCAATCGCGACAACTTTTTTCACCGGTGCAAATAGCACTTTTAGTTAGCCTTAGTGTTCGCTTATCTGGTCGATGGATCGGCCGGTCGATTCGAGGGATCCGTTCTTACCGATCGATAAATAACGAGCACGCATACGCTTCTGGCGTAGACTTATTTAATAATTTATATTATGCGCGTGCACATAAATCGACCTGGCCTGGCGAAGAAAGCCATGATGTATGGGATAATTTGACGTATAGCGAGGCCACCGATCGTACCGGCCATGTACGGCTGAATGACCGACTGTAAATTACTGGCACGTCGCGTAAAAACAACAACGGGGCTGGCTGTCCGGCCTCCCTTGACCGACGCACGTCGACGTCCATCGGCGTCGATGCCTCATCGACACTCGAATCCCCATTAACTGTTGCCTGACGCGAACGCTGAATCCACTTCGTCCTGCAAGATGCTCGCGTAGACTGTGTACACCGCGATTCCAACGTGTTCCGATTCACCTTTGCCTTCTTTGCCGGCGAGAAAAACGCGAGATCGTGCGCACGATAGGGTTGCAAAGCGTTTCGCATTGATTTTTCTGACGGAGCAATATCTTACCATTCTCTCAGTCGTCTATTTGTTTCTCGGCGCTTAATCTCCGATTCCGGGTTCCGTTCTTTAGGAGTCGAGAAATATTCATCATATATATTCATATATATATATATATATATATATATATATATATATATATATATATATATATATATATATATATATATATGGCTCTGGATGTAACATGTCGCGTTTACCACGCTGCGTCCCTAGCCAATATCGTTTTCTTTATTTTTCATTCAATTTCTGATACTTTCGTGTTATACCTGGACGAAAATATGCCACGTTCATAGTTTCGCCAATATAGATATACTATCGTAGCGAAACTCTGGTAATAGGAACGCGTGTCATCAAACGAACCCGTCAATAGGTTTGCATTGCAAACGATTTATTCGAGAGGAAAATTAAGAGGAGAAGAAAACATGGAGCAACTGTACGCAAGTCATAATAATATTATCTTCTTCTTATCTAAAATATCGTTACTCGTTCCTCGCGATTAACTCGAAATTCTCTCTGAAAAAATTTGGAGAGCAAAAACCCTAGCCCAGATGTATAGGGATTGAGCGAAAGAGGAAGAGAGCAGCGAGAAAGTTGGTGGCGAACCTCGTTAATTTATAACGCGTCTTTCGTCTCCCGTCTCCCGTCTCTCGTCTTCCGTCTTCCGTCTTCCGTCTTCCGTCTTCCGTCTTCCATCTTCCGTCTTCCGTCTTCCGTGGTAAACGAAATTACGTAAAGGGCGTTAAAAACATTTCGAAAGCGAAGCACGAAGACGGCGCAAAGATGGCGGAAAAACAAGCAGGGCGAAATGGCCAGCTAACGTATTCGCCTCGAGTAGACGGTAGACAGTAGACAGGGATCTCAGGTAACGATTTTAACGGCATCGTCCATTAAAGGCTCCGTCATTATTCACAATTTGAGCTAAACCCTCCGTTTCCGGGATCACCACCCCGAACGACTTTTAATTACCTACATATCAAACGACACGACGGAGGGACACGATTATTGATTGTTTCCCTGTTTATTGTATATTTTAAATTTAATTCGGAGTCGCAGGGAGGCGAGCTCTACCGGCAATAGCTGTCAAACGGTGCCTCGTTTTTAAATCCCTCTTGTAAAGTAAAATGAGACAAGTCTCCTACTCTCTACCACCCTTGCTCTTTCTGTTACTTCGGGCTAGACTCATCCCCTTGCCACCCCCTTTCCGCCCGCCCGTTCCACTACCCCCTACCCCCTATCCCCTTGCTTGCCCCCTTTCTGACCCCTTCTTTGTCTCTGATAATTCGCATCGATACGACATACGAAAGACGAATCGAGACGGAAGATGTTGCCGAGGATTCGACGTTTCGACTTTTTATTGGCTGAACCGTGATTGCGTTTCTCCATCATACTTGATCGCGCCGACGCGACGTCGATATCGATCGTAGTGTTCCTTCGGTTTCTATCGAATTTATTGAAAATAACTAGTAACGAGATCAAGTAATCGCTCGAATAAAAGAAGAAAATGCGAGTAAACGGACTATCGACGACGAACGCTTAACAGTCAGTTGAAAACCAAAGATACGAGTATAGATATATGATAAATGAATTCAAACATGCATTATTTCACGAATAACAAGCAAATAAGAATAAGCCAAGGAACCACGCACGCATGCCACGCATTTTACCACACGCGAATAGCAATAATTGTCTTTTGCTCTTTCGAATAACGCGTCGCTGTTTCTCCGATTCTCGCAAAAGTTGTTACGGGATCGCAGATAGCTCGCTTCCGGTCGCGCAGTGACTCCTCATCCGTTGCAGCATACTAGTTCTTCCGGTCATTAAGTAGGGGGTCACCCTGTAATTTGCAGAGACATTATACGAGTTGATTAAAATAATAATGCCGAGCTGGCATGGTACGGCACAGTCGATGAGCGGCAGACCGGGTCGAAACGAATCGGCTTATGAATATTGATCCCCATCCGGTGTTCGGTAATAAACATATCGTGCGGCATCGTTTTTACATTCGCATCACAATGGAGTCGAGCGAATGTAATGTCACCGGTGGCCACGGATTATTGTAATCGAATTATTTCACGTCCGCTTTTTCGCGGCTCCTCTTTTTCCATCAGCGCCAATTGAATATTTATAGTTGCCACAAGTCCACGGCTAATTACGCAGCTCGAGGCACGATGTTACGCTGACTATAAGTGAGACTGCCTTTTTGCAGCCGAGTGGCTCGTCTGTAAATCGAAATGTAGCCACTGGACAGTTTGATGAGTTTGACGATTCTGTTTTCTTTCTTCCGAATGGATATCTGGCACCTTGTTAATAAAATTGATTGGTCTTGGCGAAGCCACAAGTACTTAATATAATATACAAGTTACGCAACCGACAGTAAGAATCAGTAATTTCTATCCTTGTATTATTTATAGCCGGCAATCTTTGAATTTTCACAGTTGAGCTCTATGAAAAGTGTCATTTATATAAATTCGTTGCATCTGTGTTAATTGTAACAACAACAACAACAACAACAACAATAATGATAATTACAAGACAGAAAACGCGTAAAACTATACGAAATGAATGAAGATGAAATAGCGAAAAACCGGCAATATAGGGACGGGGGTCCATGTAAGATCGCAGGGGGCCGTCGAACAAGCGAGGGCAACTCTTACTACCGTTAGGTAGCGGAACCCCCGCTGACAATTCGGCCCCCCATCGACACCTGACAACCTGCTGGCTGCTACCTACAAATTGCCTTGCGTCCTGACCCCTGCCATTCCGATACTTATCATCGGCCGTCTGATACGAGCGTCTCAACCTGCGCTAACTCTGAAAGTTCTTAAAATTGGATTTCTAAAAATTGGAAAACAAAAAAAAAAAAAAAAATGAAAATTTTCTCATTAGTAAACAGATATAATCTAAGATTAATTAAGAAGCAAAAGTGACGGTAATTAGACAGGCGCGTATGTATTCGTATCAACGTAAAATTGATCGTTGAGTGTCGTAACTGTCGAGAGAAATTTCAAACTCTCTATTGTATGGTACAAAAGGTTAAATGACATTCACGCACGATTAATAAACACGATAGAATTAACGTAGAATTCCGAAATTACTTTATTCTGCTTACGTTATCGATTACTGCTATGATCGTTCAATCTGAATCGACCGATCGAAAAAACTGATACATATAAATAAGTAACTCGAAATAGCACGAAATACCTTTCTAGCGGCCCTCCGTTTATTTTTGTGAAAATGTGAAGATAAAATAGAACGAAATTTCTGTGGAATGAAATTCGGAAGATCGTTACATGTATGTACAACGTTCCATATCATGTTCGACGAACAGCAGGGCAGATCCGCGAACAGATACGAAAGAAATAACAAGAACGATGGGTCAAGTATATAAATCCAAGAGCGAATACCACACGGTGGCCCCCACACTGTTAATTACTGGACCACACATCTCGCCACGTTGTCCTTTCAACGTGTAAATTCCAGGTATAACATTCTATGACGAATCGGTGCAAGAAAAGAACCCATTCCCTCCTATCCTCGAATGGACTGGTTCTCTCTTCTCCCTAAACGAGCCAATGACGGATCAAATATTAAGAATATCCAACCGTCTAATTAGAAATCAGATTTCTCTGCCTCCGTTAATTCCTTTCCCGAACATCATTGAATTCTGTTTTTTACATGGTGCTTATGAATAGAAATTCCAGAGATTCGTTTAACAGGTATCTTTTCGTCCATTTTCTTTTTCTTTTTTTTTTTTTTTCGTCCATTCTGTTAGATCTTATGACTTTATGAAGTTTAATGAAATCGAGGAACTTACAAGCTAGCTATTACTTACAAGATAAGCTATTTTCCATTCGATTCATGGAATCTTTTATGCCTCTAATTAGTGCGATGGCCTTCTGTAAAATATCTACTACTCTGACTTTGATAAGTACAATTGTCACGCTTTATTTTACTTTATTTTACCGTTAAACCGTTAATCTATTAACCGGTTAAAATGAAATAATAATTTCCGATGAGAAAAGGTAACTGGAGCGGACGCGTCGAACCAAGTTCGAATCACGCGGAATATCGAGTCTGTCTATCTGTATCCTTTTCGTCTATCTATCTGTAACGTCCGAAATCTATGGCGCGATAAGAATAATCCGAGCGAGAAAGAAATCTGCACTGCATTAAAACCCCAGAGGGGTAGCGCGTAAACCGATCGAGTCGGGGGCGGTTACGTAGCGAGCTATAATAATCCCATAGGGCCGGATTCGTAACGCGACAATTTCCCGGTGCATTAAGGGGACTTGCATATTTTATGAGGACTTTTGCATATAATTTTACGCCGTGTTAAAGCGACATTAAAACACGCCAGCTGGATAAACAAGGCGCGACTTTTCTTTCTAGCAAAGCTAGGGTCGTTGATGTTGCTGCCCGAAAGATGGAACATGGGCAAGGGGGGAAAAAGAGGTGGGGCGAACGCGAGGTGGCACCCCCTGGGAGAAACGAGAGATAGAGCTTTATGGCAGGCACGGAGAAGGGGTGTTTGCACAACCTACGATACATGTGTCTATGAACCCTCCGGCCAAGGGGTGGCAGAAACGATTCGACGATTCACTCAAGAGCTGTTCCTCGCCTTATCAGCGATCGGACTAAAGATAATCGGTGCACTTTCACGGCAATCTTTTTCTCCACGAAACGCAATCATATCGGGATCGAATAGATCTTGAATAGAGAATAGTCGAGGGTGAACACCGAGGCGCGAATAGAAGAAAACAGCCAGCTACTCTAAGGCAGTTGGATAACTCGCCTCGAGTAACTTTATCGAGCAAAGTAGGATTATTTCGGTGGTATGCTCTGTTGTTCAACGTCACGGTTGTTCAGAATTAGAGAATTTCACACATTTATTTCGCTAGGTTCTGAGATTATGTCGAGGTAGTTGTATTATAATTTGCTTTCCGTTATTAACACGTACCGCACCGGGCCAATTTGTGCAATATGCCGCTGCTGGTTAGACGGCAGCAGATCTGAAGAATTTTACGAATGCATTTATGAGCCCGCTCATGCGTGCACTCTCGTCGTATCGTACAGATGCGTGTTGATATTTTTGTTCGAAAAGTTGATAGTTTCTTTTAGTAGTAGAATCTAAGAAAGACCGCGTTCGATGAAATGCTATATTCTGCATACGAATTTTTTAACCACCGAAACGACCATTTTCATTGACAAAATTTCCAGAAAAATGTCTTTCTTCCCCTCAAAGCCACAATCGAAACCCCGACACCCCGTTTTAAATAGAGAGCGCTGCAATTCGGCAAAGATTTTTTTTTTCTTTTATAAAGAAACGGAATCGACACTTGACGCGCTTTAATTAAGTTCGTTGATTTCCGGATTCGATTCGGCAGTCGAAGCTGGACAAGCGAATTCGATAGATAGAGAGAAGGTGAGTGGTGAGTGGTGTGTGTGTGCGCGTGTTTGTGTATGTGTGTGTGAGGGTGTGAAAGAGAGAGAGAGAGAGAGAGAGAGAGAGAGAGAGAGAGAGGCGAAACGGCGTAGGGGTTGCAGGGGTTGCCGGATCGCGTAATGAAATATGCGTGACGAGAGGTCCCACGAGTCCTCGACTCGCACCATTACTCAGTTCGGTTCAGCTCGATGCGGTTCCAGTTTCTGCTTCGGCAAGGGTGGCTGCGCGCGTTATATTATTCAATTATGTCATTCCAGTTATACGGGCGCGACGGAGGGACTCGTTCTCGTGGAAGGAAAGAGAGACAAAGGGACGATCTCCCCTCAGAGGCGAAGCAGTGCTGGCGAGGACCAGGGGGCGGCCATTATGAAATTGTAGTTACTCGATTAATTTCAACCCTGCCGCGCGAATTATCATAAGATAATGGGCCCGGTTTAATTCGCCTACGGCAAAGGTAGGGGAAAAGGGGCGGAGAGGTGGGCGATTCAGCCAAGTGTTTTATCGCTGATTACGCGCGCCGTACTCTCCCTCTCTCTCTCTCCCTTTCTCTCTCCCTTTCTCTCTCCCTCTCTCTCTCTCTCTCTCTCTCTCTCTCTCTCACTCACTCACTCACTCACTCACTCACTCACTCACTCACTCACTCACTCACTCACTCACTCACTCACTCACTCCCTGACGCTTTCGTTCTTTTAATCAGGAAATTAATCGTGAAATTTTAGAGGATGTTCCCACCAGGATGAATCTAATTTCTTTTCTCGTAGCGCTCGGAATTAGATCGAATTTTCTTTTTATTTCTCAAGACGTTGTTGTTAGGATACTGTTTAAAAGAACCCCGTTCCGAAATGGCTTTCGTTTCAAGTTTTTGGCATACCGCGAGATTACCGATGTTGATTTGTCAACGTTTATCAAAGTTTCTTAATAAAATTTACTAAAAATATGGTACATCTTAATAAGCAATTCTTGTAGATTCGTATGACACAACAATTGCCAGTTAACAATTGATCAACGTTACGTCAGATTTTTGCTATTTCTATCACGTATCCTTGTATAATATATTTAATGTCCCGTGCTATAACGTTCTCGTTTCGATCATTTACACCGTAAATCTATACAATTTCATGAAAATCAAGGCCGCGCGTCCCTAGAAGAAGGTCTTTTGTCAAGATCCGTTACGCTTCCTCTTAAACGATACAAGCTCGGCATCGCCTCTATCTTCCTCAATTTCCCGCAATAGTGCAAAACCTTACCCCTCTCGTTTAAAGTCCCTTTCAACCCTGCTACTTTGAGCATGGCGCGTGGACCGATCCTTAGGTAGTTCCTGTCCGCGGAATTCCAGAGGCAGAGTCAAAAGAGGACCTCCGGTTCCCGGGGGAACGTTGCCGGCGCGGTGCCGTGTCCGGGACGCTCGTCCTTCGCTTTGATTTATGTCATTGTAAGTGACGTCACTCGTGTGTATCCGTCGAGCCACCCCTCCGGTAGGTCCTGTGTGCACAAAGGATCCAGCGTCATATTATCCCGGGCGTACCGTATATAAATGACCGAAATTGGGACTTATTGTGTTTGTCATCGATGCCGGAAAACTGCCCCACTGATTTATCATCCGGCTTCGCCTTTTCCGATCCTTGCACTTTATACACCCTTTCCGAGTCCAGATCCCCCGCCGTCTCGTTACTTCTTTTTACTTGCCCGTCTAGGAACGAGCGTTTATTGAAAAACGGGAAATTTTAATAAAGAAGCGCGTGTCAGAATCTCGTGGCGTTAATATTATCGATATGAATAATATTACCCAGAAGTGGTACCGTTTAAACAAGCAATGGAACCGATTTTTTGCAATTATGAATTATTGTATCGTTGTTTCGAGGTTCGAGCTAACTTTGGGACTAAAAGATTACTACATCTTCTATTATTTGTACTACAGAGATCGACACAAATTTTTCGCACTTTGAAACGAAATTCAATTCCAACAAAAAAAAGAAAAAAAAAAAACTATACATAACGTCTCTTCGTTTGCTTTACTTTTTAATCTATAAAGTTCATATGCGCCAGAAACGACAAAATTGTCAACACCTTTCCCTTCTATGAGTCATAGAACCAGATTCGTTACGTTTCCGTCGCAAAACTCCTCTAAAGCTCATCTACATGTTTCTTGCTCTGGTCTGGCTTTATCGTCGCGCCGCGTCGGTATGCTAATTCTCGGGCGGAAAGATGCAGCCGCGTTAAAGCGATCGCGCGAATAAGATATACCGTGCAGATATCTCCGGTATAATCCGTGGTATTAGTAAGCGTCCCCGTGACACTAGCATATTCTGCCGGGCCACTCCATTTGCACCCGGACCCCTATCTCGACGTCCTTCCAGTTCGATATAATACCCGGTAATTCCCCCGGGAAACGATTCTACGCGAATCCAAGGGGACGTACGACTCCTTCCATCCCCGGTTCAGATTCAAACCCCGTAAAATAACGGGACGGATACGTTTTGACAATTCTATTACGATTATTTCGTCGTGACCGACAGCTGCTCCACGCCTAACCCTAACGCTAACAGGTACTCTTTCGTTCCGTTTTATCGCGTAATTGAAAGAAGGGGGCGCGTGAATCGAAAAAAAGAAAAAAGAAAAAAACAGGCCAAAAAGAAGCTTAACCGATTGCGTTCGCTCTGCACTTGATAGGAATTTGAACACGAAACGTGGTATCGTCGGCTTGACAAATACAACAGAAATCGTCGACTTTTAGATAATTTTGTTCCTGTTTTAGATGTTGTTGCCGGTCCAGTACCAGTTGCGAGCATAAGACCCATGTATCCATGTACGGAATTAAAAATAATTTCTAGCGATGAAAATGCGATGAAAGAAGCTGAAGAGCTATCAAAAGTAAGAAACCTCAACGACGATTACTCCATATAATAAACATACGGTATTTTAGTCTTCGCAATGATCGTTAATTTAATAAAGAGTGGGGGAATCATAGTAGCCGATTGTTTGCGTTCGATATCATATGGCATCCAGTTTGCACAACAACGAAAACGTTGCAACGGTGCTACCTACTGCCACGAATTACGTGGATATTCCGTTTCCTGGTCAGCCAAGCCAAGAACAGTAAATGCAAATGCGATGGGTTCCCGCGTGGTTAATATTAATGAATGAATTTTCTCTTCGCGCCTTCGACCGCGCGTCCTTAAATGCGCTCTTTCGAATATCGCGGACAGAGAATTTGATGCGGCAATTATTTCGAATCCGCGCATAATTTTCACATTAGTGCAGCTCGCGCGTGTAACGAGGATTCTTGAAATTTGTGTGCCAGAGTTTCGATTGTTTTCTTTTATCGTTGATTCTAATGCTTGGTCCCCTGGTGCTATCGCGCTTCGTTGAAATTTGTCTACCTACTATTTCCTATTTAAACGTGTTTCATATGTATACGTATATGTATACGTACAGTAGATCCTATATCTTGGATTCGATCTAATTGTAAGTTCTACCATATGGCAAGAAGAACGTACATACATAAATGTATAACGTATACAGGATGTGCCGGTTTCCTGCAAACATATTCTATCAAAGAGCAAGCAAAAGATAAGAAGATGTAAGAGCAGTTGTAAGAAAAACATGAAATGACAACGGATAGATCAAAGATCGATTTTACGAACTGGAGAAAACTTAGAGAAAACTTTGGAAGCGAAACGGAATTACGGAACGAGGATCGACTGGGAATTTAATTGGCCGTTGGGTATTAACGCAAAGAATTCATGATCCTTTCAGTGAAATTAAAAGCGGCGAGCAAAAACTATACAACGCAATGAATTCAATTCTTCAACGCTTCAACACTTTCAAGTACGAACACTATCATAAAGAAACGAATCTTCTGCCGTTTGCTGGACGAGAAATTACCACACCATTATTATTAATTCGTATTTGTCTTGTAACTTTTCAGCAAAGTATTTACGAGCTTACATTTACATGACATTTCCTTCTTATCTTTACTCGCGCAACATGCTCTAGCACCACTTTGCGCAAACAAGCCAACACACCCTGACCCTGTATAATGCCTTTTGAATACGAAAAACATGCTTACCAGCTTCCCTAACAGCGAAACGTCCTCAGAAGTAGAGACTGCATCACATAGAGCGATACCTAAAAAGAATAATACTTATTCTCGATGCAGCATCCCGTTTAGATTCCTTTTATGTGCCTTTCTGAATACTGTTAAAGCACCGAGAGCATCTTAGAAGTTACATTTACCCCCCCGGGTGGCAGTGGTCGTTAAGAGGTAGAATTTTAGAGTGTCCCCCGTTGATCTTTCTGCTTTTTCGTGTTCTCTCGCTATCGTTCGCTCGGACTGGTTGTTATTCCCGACAGCTGTAGTTGCAGCAACGGGGATTGGCGATATTTTATCGAGACGGTGGAGCGCGCGCGTTTCTCTCGGGGCCGACAGGTGAGCACTGTGCACGTGGACAGAGGCGCATCGAATAAGGAATGCAGCTCCCGACAGCCGGAAAAGGCAGCCTGGACCAGAGGGAGAAGAACCACTGACCGGAACACATGTACAGGACCGTATATGGGAAGACATTGTGAGCGCAATCGCGTGCCACATGAGCGGTACATATTGCCTTCACAACCGACTGCTCCATTTAGGGATGTCGCCTTTCATATCGTAGCAGTTTCACCACTTGTCCCGATAGCTGATCGCTATCGGCTCACGCACGCGCGCACTCGCATGCCCACACTTCCACGACGTCTCGTCCAGTTCGTCCTCCGTTGCTTCAGCCAGGCTTCTTTCAAAGAAAAATTCGTCGAAACGAAACGAGTTTCGCGCACAGATTCGAGTTTCGATCGATTACTTTAACGCAAGGATCGTTCGATCGTTCGAAACGAGCAGGCAAATGGTCAATCTTTTAATCCTTTAGTTGCTATAACTCGAGTTGCGATACACAGGGGAATTTCAATTAATCTATGCCCTTTCGATGGAACTCAATAGCCTGATCAAAACTATTGTAGCTGTATATAAGAATACTTGCCCTATTTTTTTTTTTCTTTTTTTTTCTTTTTTTTTACAAGTTACAATCTATCTTATTCTATCGTATTTCATTATTTTAGCCAACGGTATAGAAACGAACAGGTCGTTAAAGGTGCAAATAAATCTCAACGAATACCGATGCTGATACGGTTGGCGGAATAACGATTCGATTAACGAATCGGGGAAGCCCGTCCTAAAGAGTTAGAAGAGTTAGCGCTGCGTGGAAAAAATCAGTTTTACCGATCGCGCAAGTCAATCGTCAGTCTCGAGGGAGGATCATTAAATTCGAAATGTAAATCGCGAAGGGTGCGGCAAGTGGGTGCTAATATGCGCCAGATCCATTAATCATAATGCACGGGGATACACGCAACCCCTGTTCGTGTCCACGGGGGTTGGAAAACTGCGCGAGCAGTCCGTAACTGAAACAGGTTAACGTTAGACATACCCCATCGCGTCGCTCGTTTGAGGGACAGCCGGCATTGTTCATGGCGCTGCACTACCCTAAATATTAACAACGAGCGAACAGGGGTCAGCACAACCCCTCGAAAACTTTTCCCCGGCTGCTGCTCCCTTTCGGTTGTTCCTCCTCGTGTTCGCCAACATCCCCGTGCGGGCCACAGCCGATTTTCTCTATGGCTTTATGAGAACGTTGGAATGCCAAAAGTTTAATCTTCTATCGGGAGAAATTTTTCACCGCTGTTGCTCCTTCGTTTTACCTTGAACTTTCCAGCAGTTTTTCACAGAAGAAAGCGTGTTTCGCGACGCTTTATCGGCTTTGCCATTTCTAGAAAATAACAAGAAGAAATTAAACATAAAAGTTCAGATAGACGCGATAGACCGGCGTGGAACGCAGTACCTGCAACAAGCAGCTGTTAAATGTTTAAAAGTATAATAGGCCACGATATTTAGCAAATAACAGCGAATAATAATATTATATTATCGCGAGATCGCTTCTTCTTCTATCGTACCTTGTTCTTAATATTATTATATCCCTTCATCTTAATATTATTATACTCCTCCTTCTTAATATTTTTCTTTAGAATTTTATACGATATACGATACCGTATTGCGTGACTATTTCGCAAACGGCTAGTTTCTGTCTCGATCCTGTAAATATCAAGCGTCTTCACGATCCTCTTGTTCTCGTATTCTCTGATTACCGTTGCCACATTCTGACTTTCAGATACTCGTAACGGCAATAGCTTTAACGGATAGCGGGCAGACTCGATTAAATACTTATTTTACCAAAACTTTCTACAGACAACGATCGACAAACACTTGCGACAAAATGGTACAAACTGGGGGTTCGAGTAACGCAGCCCGGTTGCTCGATGAATAATAAACTGGGGCATGCGAAGAAACACAGGGTATATTATTCGCTGGGTCGCATCTGACGGTCAAGATTCTCGTCGAATGGGTCCTTGGGAATACGTTCAGCCTGAATTCCTTGTAAACGATGCCGATGCAGTTGATGACGCCGCTGGTACGTGCGGCAGCGGCCGCTGGGTCAGCAGATGGACCAAACTGACCGACGCTTTCAGGGGAACAATAAAGTTTCATGCACATTGTATCCCACTAGAGTGTCCTATTGTCGTCGATATATATGAGCTGACCGATATAATTGTGATTTCACCCACGAGTCGATCCGGCTGTTCTTCAATTTTCTAGAGGACCGTGAACGTTTCTCGGGTCCACGGTGAATCACAGCTGAAAGCTGTATATTCTCGATCGATAGCCACGTGCTTCGACTCGACGATGAAACGATTGGCTGAAAATTTGGAAACAGGCAGATTCGCAAAACGATGAAACGATGAAACATAGCGTTGTTGCTACCGTTTAATCGGCGACACGGCACAAAAATTCCATCAGACCTTTTCCAACTTGCACTTTTCCATTATTTGACGTTCCCAGGCCGCGTGGTTCCCGCGTCACGTACCCTGTTAGATGCGAGATTAGCAGGCGCAGGATCCCGGGTCCGTTTCACGCGCGATGACGATCGACAACCCCTTACACGTGTTTCTAAACAGTTTAATCCGACGATATCGCTGGCCGTAGCTCACATGCGTGAAATTACGCAATTTCGGCCGATTCCAAGCGAGTAGCAAGCGTGAGCGAGTCGTACGGCACAGGCGGCCGCCGTAAAAATGAAACTAATCAGCGCAGATCAAACAGGTGCATCGGGGTTCCACGCTCCGATGGACTTTGACTTTCGTTCAGGTTCCTTAGCCGCGTCTTCCTGCCGATAAATATCGCGCCAACTAAACCATCGTATAGATCGCAGGTACTTTTATACGTCGCAACTCTTTCGCTTCTCTTTCTCGATCGCGACAAGAATGTTCGCCCTCTGACAGGCTAATTTCTTTGTTCAACGGCCGTGACATCTTCCATAGTGAATCTACGTGTTTGTAATTTATTGAAAAATCCGAGCCGCTTTATGCATCGGTCGACGGACTTTTTATTTCGTTGCAAAAGGTTTTCATGAAAAATTTGCCTTCCACGATTAAACATTTATGATATTAACGGTATAAGAAGGGTTACGTTAAGAAGGGCTACATAGGTTTCCGTTAAATATCAAAATATTAAAGCTTCGGATCTCCACGTATCCGGGATATTAGGGCTCCGAATGCGCAAATATCCAAGTAGGAAATAGTATTTGATATATTATATATAACAGATTATAATAGTGGACGACGAAAACTGACTGATCAATTTTCCCCATTTCCATCTGCACATGCTGGTGGAACGAAGGCGAATGAAAGGTTGCGGGATGACCTGTGGGCCCCCGAAGCCGGCGCGCGGTACGCAAATCGAAATAATTAGGGGCATCGAAAGGCAATGTAGTCCCGATGTCCATCTGGCACGGCTGGTCGATCTCGCGCCACGGGCATCGATCTATCGCACGCGATGGCCGCGCGCAAAGAGGAAACACGGACGAGACTAATGATCGAGCATCGACGTTAGCTGGCGTGCAACGATCCAGCACGAGACACGCAAAGCCCGGGGCAACCTGGACTCGTGTGTCAGTCGGCTGATTGACAAGCAGAAAGATTTAGCCGCGATTATTATGATCGTCGTATCGGCCGGTTGCTGAAATTGCCGCCGGGTCGCGGCCAGGTCAACGTTAATTATAGTGGTACCAGCCGGATATCTATCAGTTTATCGGATCACCGAGTCGCCCTCCAGTCGTTCTGTATTTGTTCCGAGCGATGCCAACGAGAACCGAGTTACCTTTGTGGGAACAAAGAATCTCGATGCGAACTTTCGTTCGAATGGTTGCGTGGAATTATCGCGAACAGTTGTTGGTACTCGTACTTACCGAAAGAAATATGCCAAAGTCATAAAAGTCGGTCAGGCGTTGAGGTTTATACGTCTCGAGAATTGAAAGTGTAACGCGGAACATAAAAGGGTAGATAAGGAGACGGACGATGAGAATCGCGCACAGAATCGTTCCATGCCAATTCAGAATTAGTTCTTCTTTACAGTACATTCAACACGTTCACCGCGCATCGCGCGGACCCTACTCCTAAGTTCCGCGTATGATATCAACTGAAACGTGGAATCCGACTGCAAAATAATAACACATTCATCGTCATAGAGCGTTGTTAACGATGAAAGGAAATTTGCGCAGCGATTCCGGTACCTACCTACAGATGCGTAATTTAAGGGCAAGGGAGAAGCGGATAAGCGCGTAAAAGCGTATAGGGCGTAAAAAAAAAAAAAAAAAAAAAAAAAAAAAAAAAAAAAAAAAGAAAAATGGTTTGACCATCGTATCGCGCAGAAAAAGAAGATTATCGTAATTCGAGTAACCCGAACGACGTTTCTCTCGTAGGAATCGTTAGAGTCGCTGAGACACGTGGAAGCGGCGATTATAAGCATGGTGGTAGGGGTACGCGAAGGGGTTGACGGTCTGCCGGGGCTGCCTTGCCCGGCTACACAGGGGCTCGTTGTTATTTACGGTATTTAGATAACCGGCTTACGGAACAGTCTCGCGGCCCCATCGGACCTGATCCCATGCACGAGATAACGGCGACACTGCCACCACCGACAACCTGCCACTAGGCTATACGTGCATTCCGCTCGCAGATTATTATAACGAGCATGCTGTTGCATTAACACGCGCGTATCTGTTCTCACGGGAAAGCTTGGGGCGTCTGCCGGCAAGCGCTATCGCGTTTTCGAGAAACGTCGTTGGGAAAATTCTTGTTTTTCTTAGGTCACTCGACGTATCCTTCTCAAACAACCTAAAACTATACGATAGAAACTATCGTTAATTCATCCAGACGATCCGCACTCTGTTTTCGACTGGTTCGTCCGACTTGCCACGAAATTTCTTCCACCGTCCGAAAATCAGCGCTAGTAACCTTGGTAACCAAGGGACGCGACACGTAGTCCAGAGTGCATCGTTCGCGACCAGTTGAGATTGAGAGAGCGGCAACGATTAATAACACCGGTCCGTGTCATGTTTCTAACTGTTTCCTTGCTGTCCAACCTCTCTCTTTTCCTCTCTCTCTCTCTCTCTCTCTCTCTCTCTCTGTCTCTGTCTCTGTCTCTGTCTGTCTGTCTGTCTGTCTGTCTGTCTCTCTCTCTCTCTCTCTCTCTCTCTCTCTCTGTCCAAGCCAGCAACCAACTGGCAGACAAATGAACGAACGGTGACGAGCAGCATTTCCCGCTTGGTCTGTCGTGAAAACGTCTGCCAGAGCCACCCCTTTCGATACCGATCGTCGGATAAAAACGTAATCGTCATCTCATAAATATCTTTAATCTTCGTCGAGGACGAGGTCGCCCGTTTACGAATACAAGATCCGACGATGCTATCGACGGATTATTTTCTGGATAAATGGACCTGTCTCCGGCCCGTGTCGCGATTCTATCGATCTCGTTTTGAATTAGGGGAAGCGTTACGGATTAGGGACCTAGACCATATTTATGGTGCGAACATTGTTACAATATATGTATATGGAATATACATATATATATATATATATATATATATATATATATATATATATATATATATATATGAATATGGATGAATATGGAAGAATAATAAACGCAACTGTGAGATAAATCGTGTTTCATTTTTCAGGAAGCGAGAAGAGAACCGAAATTTTTCTAAACCTGCAACTAACTTGTGCATCAACAACGTTCTTTTCTGGCCTTGCGACTTTTCGTAACTTCATATAGGATAACTTTATAATATATGTATAAATTCTGGATCTGTAATTTCTGATTCGACATCTCTCTCCGGAACAATAACTATATTTGCCGAGAATAGGTTATTTCGTAAAAGACGTTGCTTACATCGCGCAATAATTTACACGGATACAGTTCCTATACGAGATGCCTGAATGAACATTTGGCCGTTACCACGATCAGCCGGATCATATTACTCGAAAGATCATTTCGAAAGGAACTCGGTTCTACGAACTTAAAGGTTAAAAACTTCGTCTCCAAGAAATTGACAAATGGGTGACGAAAGAAAAATTGCGAAGCCTCAAATGTGGCATTCGCGAGCTGGTCGCATCGCGAGAGACAGGCTTGTCCGAAGGAGGTAATAATAGAAAGGAGCTTATAGCCCTCCAAGTTCTTGCATTCCAGCACGATCCACAATGACACCGACGCGGCGTGGCTGAAGGTGCTCGGTGGTAAACAGCCCTTCGAATAAGGCGTGGTGAAAACGTTGCGCGATATTAGGCACGGTTGGTAAACGCGATAAATCTGGAAAGACGTAGTTAGACGAGTGTCAGCGTGATGTATGAGGGGTTGGGCAGGCGACGACCCACCCCTGCGTGTTCCTTCCTCCGCGCATAAGCGAACGGGAGCAGAGTCTTGTTCCTTCGTTCGTTCGTTCGTTCGTGAAACGTTTTCCGCGCTCGACTCTGTATCGAGGATAAGGCCAGGGGAGGATTTCGCGGGAGGAATCGATGCATCACCAGGCCGAAGTAGTAGGCATCAGTTTGTTCGACAGTCGCGTTATCTGGAATAGACGAGCCATCATGGCTGCTGCTGCTCGATTTTACATCAGCGCTGCCAATACATTTTCCACGGACTCGGAATTTGATGTTTCGTTGGAATAGACAGCCTTCGAAGATCTATTTTTTTCCAGAATATTAGACAAGCGAGCAATGGTAGCGAGCAATGGAGCTCGATCTAAATTGGTCTCATCGATTTATTCTAGATTTTAATTGGAAAAACAATTTTCCGATATCTAAAATATCAAATGAATACTTAGCCATGCTACGTATATAAACCTCTTCTTTCAAAAGATATTGGTAAAATCTGTCTCTCCATCCAAAATCTGTTACCGTGGAAAAGTGAATTCGTATTCGTACTCTCAATCGTATACAACGTAGATAACGTAACTGCTAAATAATAGATACTTAAAATTGGTCTTTATTAAAGCGCAATTGAAAGTTCAATTATTTGAATTTGTAATTTGCGATTCACAGAGCTGCGACTACATTTTCCAAGATTTTTATTGTGCTAATATTTTCAACTCAAACTAATCGTAAATGCGTCTCGACGTCCGTTTAAAGTCAACAATATTTTAACGCTTCGCCAGGAATTTCTCATTTGCAAGCTTCATTTCAACCCCTCAAAAGGAAAAATTTCGTGAGAGCTACTAGGTGCGAGCCGCCATCTTCGAATTCGCCTGACAATGAGAATCGTCACGAAGGGACGAGGACGATGAATTTTATTTTATAGCCGGCGTGGGGAAGAAGCCTTCGGGATCTTCAGGGTGGAATATGTTTCGTATCATCATAGAGGGGTAACCCGCCATCTCCTTCCCATCCATAACGCTTCGAGCCGTTGTGGCAGCCATTTTGAATACATTCTCACCCAAGGAGAGTTATCTCCGAAACGTTTCGATTTCCCATTTAAAGGATCTTATATATACACGTGCTAGAGGTGGCAGGGGTGACGAGGTGAGCATCGAGAAACCGTCTAGGGGTTGGTGGTGTCTAAAAATATTAGCTGACTGCCACCACCCCGACGCCATCCTCTCTCACCCCTTCTCGCACAAACCTATATATACCCTGCTTACTTCCGAGGGAAACCGAGTATCCCCCCATCCTGTTTCCCGCGTACCTTCTCGCTTGTACGTGTTATATCCGGCTTAGAATCGCCGGTATTTATTTCGTTGAAATTATTTCACACGTTATACTAAAATACCTTTGCAATTACTCATTGACGAATATCGTTCGATATAGATAGAATATCGTTCCATAGAATTTACAAAGTTGCGTCCCTCGGCAGAGGTAAAGAAGACGATGGAAAATTACACGTAGAATCTATAAAAGTTAGAAAATATGCAAGAGAGTAGAATTTTCAGTGAGAAGAGATCTTTATTTTTATAGAATATCGAACGTCGACGCTATCAGTCGTTTCTCTATCGATCGATCAAACCGTAAGAGTAACTATTAGAACGGTTACACGAGCTTACTTGTCTATATTAACCAAACAACACGTATCCCAGATGCAAACAGTTTCGTCATCGACGCTAATCAACGATAGAGCAAAACATACTCGATCGCGAGCAAATCATATCTCGATCAAGAACCGCGCGGGTCTTTCACGCGAACGCAGAAAAGAAAAACACTAATGCTCCCGACTTTTTACCGGTTGCTTTCGCATTCAGTCCTCGACGGTGGCGAGCAATATGGGAAAGCCGAGGGGGTATCTTCTTTTCCCCGTCGTTTCCCTTGGAAGGGGTGGGCGTTGAGGCGCGGCACAACGTGGCGTAACGTGGCGCAACGGGAGTTACCGCATCACCGGCGTATGCTTATTTCGATTGAAACAGTCCAACACCTCTGCTGGCCGAGACGTCGAAGAGACAACCCCTCCCGAGGATATTGTTTCAAACGAATATGCAAATCATGAGAGCTAGCCGAGTACGTGGTTCGCTGTAATTTCTATTACCAACGCGAATGGATATCCTTAATGCTCTCCAGATCTAAAGGAAAAACGTGCGCCGAATGTGCTGCCAGCTAACCACCTTCTGCCCCCACGTACAACCAATTCCCCCGCTGAAGATCGCCGTTAACGGTGTAAACAATTTTCATTAAAGAAAACTGGGGTTGGAGTTTCTCTTTTTCTTTTCTTCTCTCTTTATCTTTTCTTTCCCTTTTTTCTTTTTTTTCTTTTTTTCTTTTTTTTTTTCGGAGGCGATGCGAAGGCTCGGGGATAGAGGTATCGATTGATAGCATGCGTACGTTTCGCCGATTCTTTCGTATATAAAATTCTTGGTGTAAACCACATTTTGTGTTAACTTAATTCCTACGTTTGGTCAGGTTACCGATCGTGTTTTTTTTTTCTTTCTCTTTTTTCTTTCTTTTTTTGATCTTTTAGCGTTGAAATGTTTCTCAAGCCTATGCACGGAACGTATATCAAGGAACGAAACGCATCTATAAACGTACGCCAGTAGAATAGGAAGGATTCTTTTAACGCTAGAACGATCGATTATTCAATGTCTATTTAAAATTTATTTTTAAATAAAGCATTGTAAGTGAAGCGATACGACGAAGAATAAATAGGTATGGATTTAGGTTTACAAGGTAGACTTGTCGTATAAGTAAATCTATATTAGATATAAGTGATTTAAAGGTAAGTGGATATATTAAGAAACGATTACAGATTTCGTATGAAAGGAGACGATACGAAAAACTATTTCATAGGGCGCATTAACTGTGCGCGTCGGTTTCTCTCAACGATCACGAAGTCTGTTATCAAACACCTTGAAACGCGACTGGCTGTCTGAAAACAGCGCCGAAAAGAAGCAGCTGCGAAAATCAGATTTGTCCAGACCAAGAAGGAAACGAAATTGATGTCCCCGGGGCTGCAACCCCCCGGCCGCCGGGGGTTAACTAAGTGAGCGAGTGACCCGTACTTTGTTCTCCCGCGGCCGGCAAGAATATATTGATAGTCAGCTCAAAACTCCATTACGACCGGGCCGACTATTCTCTCGTAAATACGGAAATGCTATCCCATTATTTACTGGTTAATTGGATTAATGAGACTCGTTATTTCGTAGAGGGCGCCGCGAGTCTTCCGGCATGGCAACCAGACTAGAGAAGAGAATTAAGAGGGGTGAGAGGTTCTGGGGTCGGAGGTTCAGGGCAAAGGGTAAGACCGTCACAAGTACGTGGACAAATACGGTTCGGAACAATGTTCACGCTCTTCTCTTCCTTCTTCGTGGATGAACGTACCACGGTATATGGAGCATACGGAGAATCGCTAAAATTTTGCGATCATGTTCTTCTCCGTATCTTATCTAGGAATTCCGCAATCGAGTACACCATAGTACACACTTCCCTTACTTCCCTTCTTAAGTAAAATGTCTTATCTGTGAATTTCTTCATTTTCAACATGTTCTCATATATTTGAAACTCGGCGTATTTTTTCCTCCTTGGACGTAATTAGAATGACCTGCATGCTTTGTAGAAACATATTATCAAAAACTTTTGTTTCTCGAGGGTAACGCTATCGATAAAAAAAAAAAAAAAAGAAAAAAAAAAGAAATGGAAAATCAATCAACAGTCGAAAACGAAGGATAAACTCGTATCCTTATGACTCTATCTTCAACTCGATTAAAACAAATTCTAAAGGCTGCTAAACGCGTCGATAACAAAACGAGGCTTCTTATTGTGATTTAAAGTATAAAGTAAAATTGACGGTAAAACTAATAACATAACATTGTACAAAGTTAGTTATTCATCTAACAAGAATCACCGTCGCTCGATCAGGAATAAAAGTTGCCAACATAAAAAGAGTGAAAGTGACCTCTAAGAAGTTTCCACGCTACGACCCCGCAATCCCATTTCAATCAGAGTAAAAAATGCCAGAGACACTTGCTTGACATCGATTAATTATTCTTAATGATTCTGTACGGTTTAGTTGGCGAATTTCGATTATTCGCGCGATATTGACGCGATAAATCAAAGATTCTGGTTACTCGTTCGAACACCCTCACTACAGAATTGTACTTCCGAAGCTGTGACTCGATTCCATTAATCAGCGTCGCCAATGGCCCCATATTATATAGAATAAAATTAATGAGATACACAGAAACGCACTCGACTTCCGGCTCGCAGTTCCGGCAGACCGGGACACCCTTTGCTCGAGCGGTTAATGTTATGGGCGTTGAATGGAGGACACGGTTCTCCACGCGCCGATGAATTTCAATACTTACGTGTTTAAAGATTGCTTATGGCGATCGTTACTTATGTATTTCCTATGAAAATCTCCCCTTACATTCGGAATTTCGAAACGGACTTTCACAACTTCATGTTTTACGGTAATGTTTCGTCCTGTGTATACCGTACAATGCTTATATATGCCAGTAAGTATCAGTAAGTAGAAGTATCAAGCATACAAATTAGTAGATAATTTGTGCTTTTAAATAATTGTTTTCACATTTTAGAATAACCGTGTAAAGCATACCTTGATAGTTGAATCAATTACGAAAATGATCGATTATTTCCAAGTGTCGCGTTTAATCTTTGCTTATATTAGATTGTCCGGAAAGTGTCTTTCTTTTACAGACACGTCCTTTACAACAACGCATCTTTATACAAACATAAAACCTAATCTGTCGAACGTTGTAATCTTTATCTTGATAGAACAAAATGGATCATACGTAATTCGATAAAATAATATGAAACGGAAAATGTTGTGCATCCATTATTTCCTTATAAAGCCAAAGAAACTTTTCCGGCGACCTAATAATAATATAATCATTTCCTACGAATATAACGAGATAAAAGTTCCCTACTAAAGTGGATAGACGATTTTAATCGAATTTCTATTTTCCACGAACCGACTGACCCAAACCAAAAAGCCAAATCCGAACGCAACAGCCTAATGTTTCTCTCGCTGTGCTCGCGAGTTCACTAGTCGAGTGCACGTAAAAGAGGAGTCTACTAAACCAACCATCCGTGAAATCCAACCTCCGACGACTAGTAATAAGAATTTCTCGAAGCTCCTTATCTCGGACAAAAATCGAGGGGATGCAAAAACTAAAAGCAGCTCGTTCCCCTTTTTACTTGACCATCCGGTAGAGCGTAGACGGTCGAGCAGGCAAAGAACAGAGAAGCGTCCCATCCCCGGAAACTCATCAAAGACAACTAATCCTCGCGACGATGGCAGGTTGGACGGCTCGACGGAGGAACGACGGAGTCTGGTAGCCAGCAGGAGGATCTTGGCTATACGTGGTATGTATATATAGTACGTGGACGCGTATACGAAAGGGCGCAAGCAAGAACTCCCCTCCTTCGTCATCGGCACGCACGTGACCACCGGCCACAAGCAGTACACACACCGAAGGGCGAAAGGGGGAAGAGGGACAGAGAGCGACAGAGAGAAATAGGTAGATAGATACATAGATAGATAGACAGAGATAGATAGATAGATAGATAGATAGATAGATAGATAGATAGAGAGAGTGAGACAGAGAGAGAGAGAAAGAGAGACAGACAGACAGAGACAGAGTGATAGATAGATAGATAGATAGAGAGAGAGAGAGAGAGAAAGGCAGGGAGAGAGCCAGTGGTCGTACAAAGTGAGGTTTTCGGAGGGATTGGAAAGAGAGGGCTGTGACGCGCGAGAGAACGAAGGGTCGCTGCGGGGTGGCGGAGACTACGAGCTTGCTGCTCCCCGGCTGCTGCTACTACTACTGCTGCTGCTGCTGCTGCTGCTGCTGCTGCTGCTTCTGCTGCTGCTGCTGCTGCTGCTGCTGCTACTGCTGCTGCTGCTGCTACTGGTGTTCAGGGAGGGACGAGAGGGTGTAAAGATGGCGGCCAGGGAGGGGGAGAGAGAGAGAGAAAGGCCGCGCGTCGGTTATGATAAGGCGATGCTTTAATGACAGCGCGTTTCTATGGCAACGGGCGTGTAGGGGCCGGCCGCCGCGACGCCCGGCGTCGGTCAGCACCAGGGTGGAGGGCGCATTGAGCGGCCAGCCGCCATACTAGTGGACACACAGCCTCGATTCTCAGGGATGAATTTCTGTGTGCGCGTGCTATTCTCACCCCCTCGGTTACCCTGCCACCCTTCTCGATGTATACGTGCTCTTATTCTCTCTGCCTCGCCCTCTTCTCTGCCTCCTCAGCCGCCGTCTGCTGCTCCTCTTCGACCCTCTTTCTACACCCCCTCGACGTATATACCCCCACACGCCCACCCCCTCCTCTCTCGTCCTCGTCCTCGTCCTCGTCCTCTTCCTCGTCCTCCTCCTCCTCATCATCCTCCTCGTACTCTTCGCTGGGTTCCACAGCAGGGCCGCAACAATGCTGCGCTATCTGAAAACTGGACCGGTGACGAGTCTCGCGTTTCAAACAGAGCGAAAGGTCCTTCCACGATTCGCCAAACATTTGTCCGTCGGTGGTATCTATCGACGCACCTTTGAACGTTTGAGGAGCGTTCATATATGTATTTATATACATATTTTGTATTATCAATATTTATCGACATACGCAACCATATCCGATTTGATTTTTGCATCTTCTTCGAAACCTAAGCCTTCCAATATAACCTTGCTATTTTCAATTTTCGATTTTGACTTTGTCCAGTCCGAACTATCTATTTCGATCTACAACCGATCCTATATTTTAGCAAATCGAACTTTATCCAAATTAATCGATTATAATAAAATATCGTTCAAGAATGATACGCTTCGCGTCATTCTCGAACGACCGTAACTTTGACACAAGATACGAAAGAGCCATTCTGTTCTTGTATCTAAATGGGATAATCTAAAAACTAAAACGAGTTATTCCACGCGGGAGCACTCATAGAGAGCACGCCACTTCCTTAGTCATCCTTCGCGCCAGATTTATATTCTTTTTCCAACTTCTCGATTATCGAATAGAATAGGGGGAATACCAAGCAATTTTGCGTACCCATTCGGTTGACCGGATGCGGTGTGTTAATTTCAATTTGTACGGTCCTAGGGCAATATCGTGTCGGTAGGTAGGATGTACATAAGGATTTCCCAAGTTATTAAGCGGCTTCAGAAGTTTCCCCGTAAGGTTCGGATTCCCACAATTAAATGAACCGTAGGAAACCCCCGTTGCGTGCGAGAAGGCAACGGGCTGCTCACCTGCCGGAATTGCTTGGGACAAGGTCGCCTTTCAGCGGCAACATTTTAGACAACATCAAAGAATCTTTAATCGCCCCCGCGTGCGGTCCCCTCCGCGCCATCTCTCGGTGAATGCCGGCGATAATCGGGTTGCCCTCCACCAGGCGGAAATTTTCAAGGGGGAAACTTTGCGACACCAAAGTCAATTCTAATATTAAAAGCTGCTACCGCGAATCGTTTGATAGCCGTCCTTCCCGCTCGTCAGTCACCTCTTCATTTGCTCTTCATTCTCTTCCATTATTGGCATCTATATAATCACAAGAACGTTGTCATTTTCCTAGTTTTTCCAAAAACAGTGGATCCAGGTATATTCGAGTCTTAAAATCAAACGACTTAAAATAAAATCTACATATAGAGCTTCTAGTAGCCGCGAAACACCGAGTGTGAAAAGATAAGAGTCCAAGCTGCTGAAACTTGAAAACGAAGCGAAATCTGGGAAACGCTCACGGAAGGTGGACGAAACCGGAGATAGTCTCGCGTGGAAGTAAAGACAGGAATAGATAGAGCGACGATCACAGAATTTCGAAGGGTGCCGAAGCCGATTGCCGCGGACAAACCGAGTATCAAGTATCCGGGAACACACACGGAGGATGTTTAGGGGAACGCAAACATACCGTGTCTCTGCATTATGGATGCAACGGAGTGGACCGCCGCCACCACCCCGTTCTCCCACCCACTTCGGCCTAGACCCTCGTCGTGTACACCGTGCGAGATGGTTGGCTGGAGCTACGCTGCCGCTCGCATTTATTTATAATCAAATTCCGTGTATACCGGCGACCGATGCCCGACTGAATTTCTATCCCCCTGAATGTGTACACGCGCCCGAACTCGCGCGAGTACGAGCGCGAGCGCGAGCGCGAGCGCGGACGCGAACACGAGAGCGCGAGCGCACGCGTGCAACCATCTCACGAATAGAAATGCCAGACAGAGATGGAAAAATGAAACTGTACGTCTGATAGAGGGAAACGCAAGACGAGCAAGAGGGTTCGGATAGAGAAAGATGGAAGGGCAGAGAGTGAGAGAGAAAGGCAGAGCGACACGGACGGATTCGGCACAAACAAACGTGTACAAATACGTGTACGCTGTACACCCTCCTGATCGAGGATAGATTCTACCGTCCAGCCCCAGCAGCCGTGTGGGTGGCGACGAGGAAGGGGCGGAGGGGCAGAGCGCGGATTCGCTCGGCGGTCAATTTAAAAATCAATATTGACCGAGGAGCAGCCAATCCTTTATTTATCGACGCGGATTGTTGGCTGCAGAGACGCGGCAAGTAGATTGCTCACCCCTCGCTCTTCCACCCCCGTCTATCCTACCCGTTGCCATGTTGCTTCAAACGCGTCCTGAATAATGCGGTCATTCTTGTTACAGCCCGAACGAAAGACGGCCGTGCCGCTTTTGCAATAACAATCGTGACTGGGTTTCTTTTCGTTTTCCATGCTATTCCGGGGTTCGTTGCTCGTCGACCATGGCACCCGAAGTCGCTTCGACAGTCGCGGCCGGATTTACGGAGACGATTTACCCTTTGCGTCCTGTGGTATGATACGACTTTTCACAGGAAATATCTTTTCTTTATGCGTAAATCCGTTTTCAAAGTTTTATAAATTAATAAAACAATTGATATCTATTGTCGCTCAACGACATAATCCAAATACGTACAATCTCTGTCGTTGTACAGTCTGCGAGCCTGTAAGAAGCGTTCGTTTCTGCTCGTTTGCTTGGTAAAGTAGAAGCGCATTCGCATCGACGACCGTCTTCTTGCCTGAGACAGTGTACTCGTTACTCATACTCAACTGTAACAACTTTTAAACCACCACTAACGATAGCTGAAAAAATGTAAAAAGGTAATCGAAAATTTTTGTAATTTCGTAAATGATAAAACGTCGAGAAATCGCCTTCTATCCAACGTCGTGCATTTGCAATATGGACGCGACGCTTCTCGATCAAAATACCGCCATCGAATCCGATTGTCTTTAAATAGTATCGGATACGGATAAAAGCCAGGAAGCCGTAAAAAAATGGCTTCCACTTTCTCGAACGAGTAACCGTTCGAACAAAGGGAAATCGTTAACCGGTTTACTTAGGAGAGTAAACGTTCGGTGTTGCCAGAGGTGATCTCGCCGATCATCCCCGCGTAGAGGGTAGACTACCGTGGAGGGTAGTACATAATCATGGCATGGTGGTCAGCTTTGGGGTGGCCGGGCTCCATTTTTTGGATTGATTGTCCATAATAGTGGGTGTTTGGGGTTGTGGCCTGATCAAAGGCGGCAGAGTCAAGGCGGAGTCCGGAAGATGCGAGGCTCAGCATCGAGGGTTCAACCCCTCGGAGGCGAGCTTCGAGTAGACGCGATCAAGAAACCTGATATCGCTAACTCAAAAAGAGATGACTCTTTTCACAATGGTCACACGAGTTTCTACGCCGTATACGGTTATACAGTGACGTTCAGATTTCTTCCCCTTTTTTTTTTTTCATGTATGCCTGCCATTAAGAGATCAAGCGCATCTTCGTCTATTCGGTGGGCTAAAGTCGGATTGAAGTATCGTCTTAGTAATGGATCTTCGAACGAGTCACACGATTGCTATCGACTTGTCTTCTTTCAACATATTCAACTTCAACTATGACGACGTAACCAGCGAAAGTTATTATTTTCGTGTGTATTCTACCTGCGTATCCTTTTCTCTCCTCTCTGTGTACGTTCCGTTGGTAAAATTACAGGCAGATTATTCGTTAACGAAATAAACCCCGATATTTTTACTGTCGCAACGCATAATATGCGTAAGCGCGCGCGCACGCACATAATATGCGTTGTACAATGTAGAAGGTATAGAACGTTTGTAATAATATCGACGAAAACAGAGTTTCCACTTGTGGGCGTGCAGTAAGAAAACAGGAAACCAAGCGAAGAGATTGACGTGACAGCCCTATCTTATCCCAAGTCTTCCAACCGACTTGTTAATATTTGTTCAACCCTTTGGTGCCATTTGTTTTCATATGACAGGGGGATATTAGACAGAAATCGAAATCTAATATCGATCTATCAATATCCTTCCTCCACTAACATAAATATTTCCATATGCTTCCCGAACGTTTCCGATTATGAGAAAATTTGCTAGAAAATGCAACCGGCCGGCTTTATATGAACGAATGTTTCGCGAATAGAGAGAAACGTTGGTAGGATGGCTAGGATACTGGGACGAAAAGAAAGATCAACGGACCAATTATTCGGAACATAGACATCTCCGAATTGGCCTGATCAAAGTGAAAGTTTTCCAGTCCATCTGGGATCAGGATGGACAGAACGGTAGCAGCACGGAACAGCCAGTCAACCAGGGTGGCTGTTGGGGGTGGGTGGTTGGCTGGACGCAGTCAGCTCGGTGTGAAATTAGCGCAGATGTCGCGGTGACGGCTCATGGTGCAGCTTCTCTGTTCATTTTCCAGGAGACTGGATCGGAAAGGGGACGCAATTCCTGCGAGTCTGGATTTTCAGTCGCCGCGCACTACCGGTATTAAATGGTCGTTGACCCAATTAATCCTTGCCCGAGGAATTGGCCAAGAAAATGTAATTCCCTCGTATTATTGTTGTTAATAGGTAAGACGTTTCCCGACCAACTTCCAATTAAGCGGAGTACTCGCTCGATTTAGAAAGAATATTCCTAGATTTATCGTCTTCGACCGGCTTTACGTTCCGATACGGCTACGAATCCGTTCGATATTTTAGCAACACGTACGCGTTTCCTAAATTCGAAAGAGGGCATATTTTCTGAAAATAAGACAATTTTCTTCGACGGAAGAAATTGATTATTACTAATATCTATGGATAACTTATTCGACTATATCCAGCTTCATTTCCTCGAGACGAAGATTTTCTCGCGTTTTCTGTGAATCCTGCTCTCTATTCTCGAATCAAGCGGCAGATACATCAAACCGGTGGACATACCGGCGAACATTGTTATATAATTGTAAAACAAAAATAAACGTTCGCCAAGGTTCTCGATACGCGATAGAAATTTATAGTTTAGAATCATCCGACTAGATAAGAAAGTATTAATGGCTACTTCTACGATTATCTTAATTTACGATTAATTTATACTATATCTTAGTCTTACCTTAGTCTTATCTTCTATTGTATTTTATACATTCTATATCTGTAAGCCCTTTGAGGATTGCCGTTCACGGTTGGTCGTTTCAACTCACTTACCCTATTGCACCGTCATCGAGAGCGGGAACAGAAGCACGGTAACTCACGACGACTGAGAAAGCTGTCGCGTGTACGTGTACACAATATCGTAGATGTACGTACACGCGTGTATCAAGGAGCTTCGGTCCCTGGCTGGCACATAATACAGCATCGACAGCGGAGTTTTCGCGAGGCCGTCTGGGCAAAGGATCGAACGGTTGTATGGCGCGGGGTCGGAAGGAAGCGGGGGCGGAACAGGAAGCCAACCACCCCTCCCTCTACCCTTGGAGGTTCGCTCGTGCCGCGCAGTACAATATCGCGGCAACATAACTCTTCTCCCCTCGTTCATTCTCCGCAGCCCGGCAGAAACATCAACCCTCATCCTCCTCGGTAGCCATGTGCCCCCGCTGTAACCCCTCCGTGCCAGCAAACTTCGTCCAGCTACACCTCCCGCCCGCTTTGTTTCAATAATACTGTTTATATTGGAACGTGGAGCATTGATCTGTTTGCGCGGCACGGCAGCCCGTTCGCGTCCACGTCGCGCTAAAAGATGGACATATCGGACGCGATTTTCAGATCCGGATCTACGTCATCCCCGCCCCCCCACCCACTCCCACCCCCGACCTTGTTGCCTATGCGTAGCAAGATGGGCCGAGGTGATCTCAACTGTATAGTCGCGTACTAAAGTAATCACGAATCGTCCTTCTGTCTTTAAGTCGATGATCTTTTGAACTGTTCGTCTTTAAAATCGAAGAATCGTCGCTTTCCACCACCACCACCCCTCCCCTCCCGCCCCGAATCATGTACTTTCTCGAGTCGTTCGTTTATACGACGCAAGGATCTATTTTAAATCGGCTATCGAAATTTTAGCGTCACTTTCTCTGTTGTACGGTGGAGAGCGTACATAATCGATAATAATCATCGATTTCGACGAAACGTTGCTAGTTCTTTGTTCCTAGACGTACTAAGTGGTTCTTATTACAAGTATTCGACGCGTATTTCTTTATTATCCAAGTGGTGAACATTATTTTTCTGACAAAAATTTTCGGATAAAAATAGACGAATATGTTTAGTAACCATGTATTATATCTAATGTAACCTAGAATAACAGGATGACGGTAGAGTACAAAGAATGCCACGTTAAAGAAGAAAACCGACGATCGTTTTCCCTTATTTGGAAATAAAATTCATCGCTCGGTAACGCTTACTGTAAGGTTAAATACGAAAAAGATGTATTCAGCGAGGCAACACTTTTCATCCGCCAGGCCGTTTGCCCGTGAACCGTGTGTCGCCATACGATGGATCCAATGAATTCCACGGCTTTCCAATTCCGTTCTTAGAAATGGAGTTTGGATGGAGTTGATGAGGTTTCCTCTGGAAAATACACACTCGAGTGGCGGAGAGAAGCGGCAAGAGGGGGTGGATGGCGGCAGCGGTAGGGGGGTCGTTCTCAAACTTTCTTTTTTCTTCGCGGGGAATGTATCTCGGGGGCAAGAGTGGTACGAGTCAAGGGGTTTGGTCAGCGGCAGAGATGGACCACGCGATTCTATTGGTCAGATGTGATGCGCATGAGCCGTAGGGGTGAATGAGAAACGACGGGAACCTGCAATATAACCTGAAGAAAGACTCGATCGGAGTCAGGTCACGTAATGTTCCTCCACCTCTTCGGGCTCTACTTTATAACTTCTATTAATCCTTTCGCATCGGGGCTTAGGTTGCCCTAATGAAAAATCCTTTCCCCACGACCCAACACCAACCCCCGGTCCATGGTCCCTGGCCCCCGGTCCCTGGTCCCTGGTCCGTTTCTATTTTTCCTACTCCACCGATATATGGCACCGTTGAGCATCGATGCCCGATGCCCGATATTGCGTCGAACGTTCGATCCTTCCACCGTTGAATATTTCCGATAGGAATCGTACGGCCGCGTTGCCTTCGTATCGATTTAAAAACACGCTGAAAACCAGTGAAACACGTTAGGTGATCATTAGACGCGAAAGGACATTTAGTCGACATAAGGAGGGTAAGCTCCATCGAATCGTTTTCGAATCGATTTTCGAGAAAATTCAAGTAAAAAAATCGAAAAAATCGAAAAATTCGAAAAATCAAAATCCCCGGCTGATTCGAGCAAAAAGTTTTGAAATTCGCGCGATTCGTTACACTTGCGAACTCGTTACATTTTACATTTTACACCATATCTGTCACGCTTCTACACTCTCAAGATTTAAAAAGATAAATTTCCAGAAACCGTTAATCCGACGTTAAGGCGACGTCCTCGTTAAAATATCCACTAAAAACTAAATTGATATTGTCCGTCAAACGAAAGTGTTAGAAAAACGCCGCGTTCGCGAGAAATCGTCTGGAATATTACGAAATGACGGGAACCCCAATTGAAATTCAACGCGGCGATGTTCGTCGGAGCTGGCGGTCCAAGGAGCCGAAAGTTGTTCAACGGAACGAAAACAAACCCGAAGTCGAGATGCGTGCTCGAAAAGCGGCAGCCAGGAACAATGCCGTTAGACCGAGTCTCGTCCCTCGTCGAAAGAACAGAAACAGCTTTTCACGGCATTGGGAACACGGAAAACTAGCTAACGACTCGACAATTCGCCCTTATTCGCCAATCTTGGCCCCGGCTTCCGGGGGCCACTGTTTATCCGAGCGTGTCGAGCATGACTAGAGTACGACATGAATAACCGAGTAGTTGAATTCTGCTTGTCGCGGTTCTATAATATTATCAGAGCATTGTGCCCGACTAATTAGCTGTACTAATGCAATCTTGCCTGATTACGCATTCCGCTCGCCGATCTCGAAGCCTCGGCCTCAACTTACGTAGAACGGTAGAAACGACATCTCGACGTCTTGCCTAGGTGGCAAGATCGTGAAGCGTTTCCAAAAACACGAGCCAAACGCCGAAGAAGGGCCTTCTTTCATTATTACGAATTTGAAATACGATACAATCGTATCTCGGCTACTATCTTCGAAATTTATTTCAAATTTATATCAAATCTGTATCGAACCTTTGCTAATTTACGTCGTTGCTCGTTTTTTAACACTTAAAAAAAAAAAAAAGCTGCAGGGTAATTCGTCGAATTTTCTAGTAGCATTCTTTTCAAAAACGCTATTAATATCGTACGTGGCTTTGGCTGCGAAACGAATCGGTTTAACCTCGAGAGAGAATCACTGCAATTTCATGCATATTCAACCGTTCTAAAAAGAATTTTCAACTATCTCAAACAAAAGATACACGAAACGATATTTTATTTCGTATAAACCACACAGCAAGCAAACGCGAAAGTAGTGTAGAAATTATACAAAAGTATATGAATATACTTCTTGATACGATCCAGATGAAGAATCTGGCTCAGATCAAATAAACATGTATGACGTATGCGTGTGATGTGTAACAAAGAATATATGTAACGTAGATAAAATCTCGTTTCCGAAAATGCGGCTTTAAAAAACGGATACAAATTATAATTCGCCATATCGTTTCGAAATTCAAAGTACACCCTGCTACATACCGGATTCCAAACTTGGAAACTCGTCGCTTCGAACTTTGAAATTCGAATTGTTCGTGAGACGACAGATTTCGAACAGAAAATTATACGGCGCGATCCTTGCCATTGTCACAAACCGAGTAACTGTCATTTCAAGTTCAGTTTCAGATTCCGATCGATCCAAAAACTATCTCTCTTTCCACTCTATTATTCTACGTCGACATACTTTCCTATCTTTTGATACGTCCAAGATGTGATTTAATTTTTCCTTCATGGCTATTTAGCCGGATCGAATTGAAATATTACAAGCGATTTTGTCGGCCACCTTACGTGCACGAACCTAGCAATTTATATTAAATCCGAGCGTCGACAATTTTTATATCCTTAGCCAATATTTACAATACCGTGTTTTTATCTGTGGAAGCTCTCAGGAAATGAGCGGAGGTAAACGTAAAAAGAGTGCGAAATAAAGAATCGATCGATGGTTACCGGCTGGCAACGCGACTTTCATTCTGTTCGGCAAATATTTGATCAAAAGTGACGTCAGAGTGGAAATCCACGGTCTCCCGGGGCCGTTGGGGGAGGCAGTGGGGGAGAGGGGTGTCATTGTTTCGAAAAAATTTGTAAAGATCCAAGCCGATCACAATGATGCAAACGTGTAATCACCGACTTTTCTTTTTCCTTTTTTCTTTTTTCTTTCTTTTTTTTTTTTTTTTTTTCGCCCATTGAATATTTTTGGTGCGCCGCGCAATTCTTCGACCGGGCCGATTCGAGCTTTTTCCAGGCCATCTGAAAAGCTGTGATCACCGATTGTCACCGTCGGACCACCCGGTACCGGACCAGTTGGAATGAAAAATAGATGAACGCATTGAACCCTCAACCCCCCGGCCACGCGGGATTTTTTAGCAAAAACGGGAACGCGTCGGCTAAACGTTTCGCTGCGTGGACGCTCGTTTTAAGAGAGATTGAGTTACGTTGTTTTTTGAATTTTCTGTCCGCCCCCTACTTTTTTTTTTTTTTTTTGTTGCCGTTTTTCCTTTTTTCCTTTTTTCCTTTTTTTTTTTTTTTTTTCGTTTTTGCGATTGAATTGTCGGGTAGCAATTAAGCGGAACTGTCGATGGAAATATTTGAACGGGCGAAAATTGTCCGCGTAATGAAGATGCACCGGAGGATTGTATTTCGTCAAACAGATATTGTAACGACGCAGCGAATCGATCGTAATAACGTGATTGAAGCGGGAAATATTACAAGTTGGGTAATTAATTGGAAAATTTAGGCCATCTAATACGGTGACGAGTAGTGAAATGAAAAACGGTAAAGTCGTACTTGAGGTATGTTTAAAATTAAACAGATACAGAATCGTAGAATGCTGAAACGAGGGCATAGGGTTTAGTCTGGAGGAGATTTTATATGAGACAGGGAGAATAAATAGTAATTTCAAATGAGTAATCGTATCAACTAGGTATTTTACGAGGTTGGACGTTAGTCACTCGTAGAACTGATCCGTGATCTGTTCCTCGTAATCAATTCAGAATTTTTAAGAAACGTGATGGAAAATATTCCAAAGTTTATTAAAGAATTTCTAACGGATTAGTAGTAGTCGTGGACGTGAAAGGAATTAATAAGATAAAATATTTGAAAATATCCTCCATTATACATAAACGTTTCATCTTCGAATTGTCATGGTGCATGGCAATCGGAATCGATTGGTAACCGTAATCGCCGATATTATCTAGCAACGGTTAGTTTCACGGGTTCACGAGTCCGGGGATCGCTCGCTGTTTGCACAGTTACGCGTAAATCTGTGGTGTAGGCATCGGTTCCATATTAAAACACCCCTATGCTATTCTCCGATGGTAACAAATAATAGCCGCGACAAGGGTCGAAGAGGGTCATCCTACTCTCACCTTCTCGTTCAACGATCTCTGTCCGATTTTTCCGGTTTTTCGTCTCTCTTTCCCTCGTCCCATCCCCCATGCCTCTCTCCACGGAGCAATTTATCCGCGTTATACCCTCGGTTAGCCACGGTGCGTGTTTTGACAAGGAACAGCATTATTAAATGCCCCGAATATCTGATCCTCAGATGAACACCCATAATCTACATAATATGCGTTTACGTCACGCGTGGACGGTCATCGTACAGTGCCATCCATCATGGCCACTAACTGGGATTATTTTCTCTTCTCCTGCTTTGGGTGGAAACGACGTTCAGTTTATTTATCTTGCCTTCGTTATCATCTTCGGTGAGTTAGTATTAGTAACTGAATAAATGCAAAATGCGTCGATACGTCTTAACACGGTAATTTGTATGAGAAAGCGTCCTTGACAGTTCGTGGCAACTTCAAACGTGTAATAGGTGTAACATGTAATACTACATGTAACGAAAACCTCCAAATTATTAAAAGCATAATATTCGCTATGTAATAAGTAGGTATTCAAATGACGAAACAAATGTCCGTTATTACGCATTTACATAAATATTCGCAATTGGATGATTAGTAACGAAAACTTAAACAACTTGATAAATTATCAATTTACCTATTCGCGCATTGCATCAAGGATAGTAGAACAAATGCAAGATCTATGCACTTTAATCCTAGGTGGAAAGACATCGGTCTTAATATAATCGCATAACGCGCGAAAATTGAAAGAAGCAAAGGGAGCGAAGGAAAAGAAAATGTTAAAGGAACAAGAGAACCGTAGAAATCTGCAAAAGGGAAATTAAAGGTCTGCGAAATGCTAAAAGCCCCGTGTTAAACGGTCCTACTCGGCCGATCAAAAAGGTGGCTTCTTTGAAAAGGAGTGACGACGTGGAAAAGCGAGCGACCCTCCCCCAACCCTGGTTTGGCTGGCAGTCTGGCAGTCTGGCAGTCTGGTGGGCCTGGCAGCCTGGCAGCCTGGCAGCCGACAGCAACCCCTGGGTAACGGGGTGTCTTGTCATAATACAGGCCGTAGTACAACTTAATGATCTATTGGTGCGGCGCAGTCGGGGATGTAGCATAATTCTCGACACGCTTCCTGTCACGTGGATCGGCCATTCGATACGTCCTCCTGCCATTGAACGGGATTACAGCCGTACATGGCTAATTTTTCTCATGCCCACTGTCAGCCTGTTATCTCCGGATGATCCGGCTTCCATTTGGCCCACGACATCCTGTCGCTCCATAAAGAACGTGGGATTTCGCCCATTTCCGCCGATGACGCGAAAATGACCAAAAGAGATAAGGATGATTGGTGACTTTCCTGATCGAACTCTGATTTATCGTTGGATGAAAGAATCCGAGCGAATTGTGAATACCGGAATCATATAAGTCACCGTTCATTTTCTCGACACTTTGGTCGATTCGTATCTAATCTGTAACAGTATCTAAATTTCGCTATAGTATAGAAATTAATGGTGAATTGATAATTAATAGCAGCGGAACTTCTTATCCCTCTATAGAGTCGGAAGATTAAGTTTAAATAATATAATAGAGCAATAATAAAATAATATAACAATAATAATAATAATAATAATAATAATACGCATATTTCATCAGTTACTACATTACGTATTACGTAGGCATATATTATAGTTGTACGTATCGCTTGCATTGACGTTCAAAGTCTTTCCATCGGCTTCGAAATATTCTACAACCTTCTTAATCCTCAATTGAATAGAATAATAAATTTAAATCCGAAAATGAATTTTTTAGCAAGCACTTCGTTTTCCAAATAATAGCTAATCATTTGCCAAATATTTGATTTAAATATCCCAAACCTAAATACCTTTATAACTTGTAGAACTCTCAAACTCTTCCCTTCAACTTTATTATCCTCCTGTTGCCTATCATTACCCCAGCCGACATTCGATATCTCCTTAATTCTGGTAGTCGAAAAGGAGCCTAACATTTCATTTGCTCCCAAGGCTCTCTCCTGCATTGACGTGTCCCGCGCCGCGCCACGGCCAATGAATCACTTTTTAACCAGCCTGATAACCCGTTCGTCGAAGCTCATCCTCACTGACATCGATTCCCGATTTATCGGGGCCGCCATTTCATTACGAACGAATCACGTGTCTTGGAATCGAAAACCGAACTCCTTGCTGGTTTTGCGTGTAATAACGCGAGAGGAAGAGGCGGGAGGGAGGGAGGGAGGGGGGAAGGGCCCTAGGAAATAATTGCGGTACAAGTACGTGCTCGCGCCGAGCACAGTTTAATTCTGGGCGATATTATAATTAAGTGGTTCGAACCGTAATGGCTGGCGTCACGTAAACCGCCAACACCGGGACTTGGTGCTCATCATACTGCTTTGTTCAAACAATCAGCAACCCGATGGCGGCCGTCACGCGAACGTTTTGCCTCGGTGAAAGTGGCCTTCCTGCCTTCGAGCCGTCCCATCTCGAATCGCACGCTTGAAACATTTATTTCCCACTCCTCACCTGATTGACGTACAAAAGCCCGAAATTTATGCTCCGATGGACAGTTGACTCGACGCAGTTCAGCGAGTGAACTCATTATTCTCGAGTAAACTCGACTATTTAGCGTCGACATTCAGCGATACATGCATAACGTATATCGCGTATCGTATACATATACCGCTATATATTCTCCATAGGACATTAGAGTCCTATGGATGGGAAAAGTCAGTTTAGAAATAAGTCAAATGGCCAACAATTGCTACCTACTACATATATAATACTATACTCTGCTAGATACTGTGCATACTATCTCCGCAGCGTTAATCTCGAATTAGTAATAAACTGAATGATCGTTGAGTTCGAGAAATGTAATGATTCGAATCTGCGAAGAAATGTAATAACATTAATAAATAAGGTAGTAACATTCAAAGACTTGAGATAAATACACGCTTATTACGTGTTATAGTATAATAGATAACCTGAAACAAAGCGTATTAACGACTGAACTTTTTTCCGTTTAAGCAACATCCGACATTTTCGAACATCCGACAGATGTTCTCAGCGAGAAAATTGAAGAAAAGATACAAACGGTAACTTGTGATAGCGTAAAGCAGATTGTCGTGCGAATTAACATACGTCAATCTGAATGAAAGTTAACAGACCGACGCGATGAGTCGGGCGATCCAGGTAACCAGTCAACGAACCGCAACCGGAAATTGGCTGCTCGGTTATCAAAGTTTGCGGGTTGCGTGTCTGTCGAGCCACGAGCAGAGAAGTAACTAGGGGGTGGGATATCCATTAATAAGCGAGTGAAAGCGCGATGCCTTCGTATATCGGGGTGCCAAGGAAGGTAAATATTAATTTGCTCAGGCAACCGCCAGGATCGGCCGCGAACAGGTGAAACTTGTTTCGTGCGTTCAAATAATTATGGCTCTTACGTGTAAAGCGAAGGGAGTGAATGCCTCTCCTCTCTTTTTCCACGTAGCGACGGGATAAATCCCTATATTCGTTGCAACTTTGCTTGATTCTATGTAATTTCGTAATTTCGTAATTTCGTAATTTCGTAACTTTGTAATTCTATTTTCCAAGTATCGTGTTTTCGTGTTGCACAATTGTTATATTCGCTGAAACCATGTTCTTAGGTATGCGCCAGCATCGTATTGACGTAAAGCATACACGCGTCAGTATAAAAATATCAGTTTATTTTCGGTGTATTCGAGAAAATCAGCTAATCGATACATTATCGTAGAAATCGTCCATTCAAATACGAGATACGTAACGAAATAGAAACGAGATAAAAGCTAATTCCATTCGATACCCAAATAATGAGATAACTCGAATAATAAGACCATTTACTCGTTCAAAGTAACGCACGCTGTGTCCAAGCGTAAAAACAAACCTGCCTTCGTTTATAATCTCAACAAAGATATGACAGAGGCAGTCATCGACAGAGGAAGCGCGATAACTCGCTCCATCCATTTCCCTTAGCGAATAAACGCAAACCGTTCCTTGATACGTACCTTCGCATACGCAACGATCCCTGGGGAAACGGTACTCGAGGCGGGTTCGAAATACACGCGCCATAAATTCAACCAGCCGAAAGCCATTTTCCATTCGCGTTTCCCCGATATCGCTCGCGGAATCGGCACGCGGCAGCCGTCGCGTCGCGAGAGCTGAATAATAAATTACGCCGTTAGTTGAAACAATTAATTAATAATTCATGATAGGCGAGGAAGGGAAGTCCGCCAGGTGGCAGTAGTAGCGAGGGAGGGGGGAGTAGAACGCGTAGAACGCGTAGAACGCGGGGGTGGCCGCGGAGGGAGACCGGGTATACTTGGCGTCTGCGTCGACGGGATACAGTCGAAAATCAGGGGTTGAAGAGGGATGCGAAGAGGGTGACACATCCACCATGCTGAATATAATTTACTTGAACAAACTAAAATCCCTCGCAACCGTGGATCCTCGTCGCGCTTCCGCGACCGCGACGCGTTGTCCTACTTCGAAGCAACCCTTCCTCGCAACCCTTCCGTTCCTCTCTAACCCCATACCATCGACTCGCTCCTCCTTTGCGAATACTTTATAAGCTGAAAGACGCGGCTCAATGCCGCCCAAACTTTATTCTCTATTTATGTTTACCCGTGGCCCCGGAACACGAGCTTTTCCGCGATGCTCTTTGCTTTTTGGAGGGGGATTATGCTAGCCCAACAGTAGGGTAGATATGAGACCCGTTTGCGGAGAAATCGTGCACTCGACTCGCTCCAATCCTCCATTCTACCCGGCTTCCGCGCACCGTTTCTTAGCGGGGATACGTTGTGTTTATAATTCTATCCGGCTGCGTGGTTGCAAGTGGCTCGGTTGCTGCTGTAGCCTTGGTTTCACGAACGCTAGGCAAATGAATTTTAAATATCAGTGTTATCGTAACGCAGCTACTGCTAGAATTTTTAATCGCAGAGCTGGTTGATTTCTGAACCTATTAAACAGGGAAGACGCTGCAACGTAAATGGAACCAGAGATGGAATTTTCCTGAAACAAACGATACGAGTAAATCAACAAGTATATCGCTTATGATAAGAGATAAATAATGGTAGTAAAACTTTTTCGCTGTTCCCTCGTTGCCAGACGCTACACCATACGGTTAATATGAAATTAAAAAGCTAAATTACGTAGACGGTAAAGACCTAGCTGTGTTTATCTCGTGCCTATCGCATACGGAGATTTCCCTATGTCTGATAAATAAATTGGAAAAAAAAAAAATATATATATATATATATATACATATATTTCAACGATGCCAATCGGAACCATCAGCTCGTCAAAATACCGAACGAAACGGACGTTGAAAGAACGGCACCCCGAACAAGTCGAAGCACCACCGGGGTCTCGATTTCGTGACAGTCAGGATAAAAATCGAAAAGGATCGAACACAGCGGCGCTTTCGTTTCACAGGGAACCCTGGAAGACGAGTGTCGAGGCGGCGGGCACGAAATCGAGGGAAGGAGGAGCGGGTGAACGCGGCACAATCAGCAGGAACGATGCCGGGCGGAACGAAGGGATGAACCGGCGTTCATAAATCTCGGCAGATTACTAAATCCCCGGTTTGATGAAACCAGGCTGCGTACATACGTGTGTCTCTTTGGCGACGGGACACGTACACGCATACGTTTGTGCGCGTGACGATGCAACCGCGGTTGTGTTGGTATCACGGTAGCTCATCGGGGGCCGGGCGCTGATAACATTATCATAAAACGGCAATATCGCACAGATATTGGCCTGATGGAGCGCCGCTGCTACCAGCCAGCCTCGCGACTATCGAACCGAGTTAAGAAGTGATCTAGCGCGCGTGGCTTACAACTTTTTTCATATGCAAACGACGAATCGAGACGCTCCGCGACTGTTGCCCAAGTTACGTGGTTCTGGAGGGGTGGCTTTATCCGTTATCGGGCACAACTTTTGACGCGGCTTTTCACTGGTCGTGCGATCGTTCCAGTCAGAAATGGCTATTGCTTCGAGACAGCAGCGAGTAGTCTTGAGAGCTTTGGCAAACCGACTCTAATAGATGGAACAATTTGGTAGATAAATCGTATTTTGTTGATGTTTGATTTTTGTTCGATCGAAGTACGTGTAATTTGAATTTTGGAGTGATTATCGCAACGTAAATATCATGTACACCGTCCATCTTTTTAAAAGGATTCCAATTCTTTAGGAAATCAGCTAATACTAATTTGCGATAAAGATATCGCAAAAATTCTTCAACGATCAACTTAACGCGTAGTTTAAAGGTTGAAATTCGTGATATAGCAGCATTCATTTACAGACATTAGAAGCTTAGCAATGTAAAAATGTGAATTCGATAATCATTTTCGTTAGTTCGAGGAAGCGCGTATCTGTTTGAATGAAACAACCGTGCTACGCTCTGTACGTTCATCATCCAATCGAATTAAAGAGCGACTCGGAACCGACAGCAATCTACTTTCGCAATTTGTTCGCATGCAAATGTCGTTCGCAAACTTTTAATTAACTCCTTAAAAGCTTCTTTCAACACCTTCGACCAACATCTTCTTTAAATGGAGGACGTATCATTTATCGCGGTAAAACGCATCGGGTGCTTTCTCCGGGTCTGCCACTACTTATTATGAAATTGAAAAATGCCATCGATATATCAGTAAGTATCTTTACGATACGATACAACGATAGTACGAGATCTTTTTAGTTATTAATTTAATTAATTTATCGGGTTTCGTGACTTTTACCAACGATCAGAAAGATACTTCTTGCTCTCTATTTCGAGTATTTTAAATATTCTTGCATATATCGCGGCTATTCTATAGGTTCTTCCCCCTCTTGAAATTTCTCATAAACGCATAAACATCCGCGGTCTGGTTATCGATAACATCGCTACTAACATCTCAAGCACGAAACGATATTTCGAAGCGGATTAATAAAAGACGAAACGTAGATGACACAGAGAGTAGATAAAGGATTCGGGGAGAAAGGGGTGAATCCTCGTGGCCGTGAAATCGTCTATCCCTCTGCCCCCGCTGATGTCTAATATAGCAGAAGGCCTAGATGATGAGACTTGGCCCCGCCTCGACTCGGTTCAGCTCAGGTATTACATTATGAATATTCATGACGGTGTGTCTGCGCGGTGCTTCATTACACCTTCTCCCGGCGCGGCGGCTGCTCCGTTCTCCGTTCTCCGTTCTCCGTTCTCCGTTTCACCCCTGTTCTTCGCCGCCTAGTCCTCCTCATCCCTAGCACCGTCAATCAATATGCAACGGCACATCGAGCTTTGCTTATCTTCTACGAACCGTGCCAGCCACGTTCTCGCTGATACGCACCAAGACTGGGGTTCTTCGACGACACGAACCCTTGTTAATTGCAACGCTATTCAGAGAAAAGTCCTGCTTCCAAGAAACGCTTTTATCCAAGTCGTTCCTTTGAGAGTCGAAGCCCTTTTGTTAAATCGGTGCAATTGCCGAGTATGCATTATATTTTCTAAAATGGAATATCCATGTGTTTGCGGTTTGATCAGCAACGAGATTAACGCCGATGGATAGAGGTAGGATCGAGTCGATTGGAAGAATGGTCCTATTCGTTACTATATATTATTAGTACTGGCGGCGGATAGATGAGATCGATCGACTGATCGGGTACGGAGACAAGTCCATTAACGCTAATGGTGATTATACAAATTCAGCGCACGAGAAACACGCGCCTACGTTTATACAATTCCCATACTATGTACCACAAATGTATGTAAATATTTTACTTGGCAATTCGTATACTATTTAATTCTTAGAATGCATGTTTCACTGACGGCTATACGTAAACGCAAACGATTAAAGATCCTTTCATCTTTCATATTTGAAATTCCCACATTCACAGGAAAAACGATAAATAGAAAATGTCTCGTTCAATGGGAATCAAAGTTGAATTTTACAAAGAAAAATTGCTACATACATTTTCAAAAATATCATCGAAACATCATCAAGCCAACCGAACTAAAATACCATACTCTGTCTGGCTTAATATATATATATATATATATATATATATATATATATATATATATATATATATATATATATATATACGTATTAACATACAAGCCTCAAGTACCTGTAAACCCGCTAAAAGAAACAGCCAAAGGCGCACCTGTCCCCTTGATACGATTGCCCTCTCAACGGACCAAAAGCACCCCAACAAAAAGGTGTACGGCACCAACAGGATCCTGCTCGTCGCTTCTCACCCTCTAAACATGTGCCGAGCGTCCCGGGCGCCCTTTTTCGCGCACGCGGGGCGTCTGAGCGGACAGAAGAGAAAAACGATGGCCCGATTAGCGGCTGCGCGTATCGCCCGTGATTACACCGCGTCCCGACGTCGTATTACCCACATGACCGGCCAGATTTGACGTCTCGGCGCCCCGTCGTTCTCGATGGAATTAATAAAGCGGGGCCGAGCAATCTGCTCCCGCGTCGGGACACTCGGCTCCCAATATAACAAAGTGGACGGGGTTACCCCCCATGGCGTCGGATCCTGCATGATTTGATTAGCCCCAGATTGACCCCGCTTTCTCTCCGCCACCTCCTTTCTTCTCGTTTAAGCACCCTACACAAGACAACACGAGACAATGTCACATGCGAAACCATCTCAGTAACATGTACCTGTACCTGTATCTACAAGTCTGTCCGGTTTTCACGTCTTACCATGTGACAAACAGATTGCAATTCGCGCACGACAGTTGCCCATCGAAGAGAAAGTTTCACAAAGAATTCAGAGTCTTCAGAGTTCCCAATTGAAATATATCCGTCGGATCGATTTTCTTTTCGGATCATCGCATCATTTATACGACGATATGACGATGGGATACACCGAGTTATTTTTTCTCATTTTTGTGGAAAACTTGACAGAAACAATGAAATAAATTCTCCTGAAAACGCATCCAACTTTTGAATTTTAAAAAGTTTATTAAGTTCCACTAGTCCACGCAAATAAGTAAAATAAAAAATCAATCTCACTGGACGACGGTTGTGCCTTTGCGATAAGCATTACCGTAATTACAGGAAAAAGACTGTATAAAAATGATCCGCTGGTGTAATACACATATCTATCTATATACAACGTTCTCCTAACTCTAAACGTATTTTTACTGCCTGACTATCTACATCTAACTTGTAAATATAGAAACTGTCTCTTTGGCGAAATTTATTAAAATCAATGAGAATCGCTTCAGAGGGCAATCCTAGTGAATCTTGTCGCAAGGAAAATGTCAATCACGTTACGACCGCCTCAACTCTACATCCGTAAAATCTTTGATATTTGTATAAGGAACAGTTTCGTTGCATGCGGCGGGCCGTATATCGCAGTGTGAACGGGTACCTTACGCTTCCTTTGCCGTCTGCCGCATGCTTCTCGGGATTTTGTTTTCCAGCCCCTCGCACGATCGTTCACGAGTCTTCTCTCTCTTCTTTCCCGAGGCACGGTCCAACCCTCACCCCTCGCTCCATTACACTTACGCTAGCCACTTTATGTCGGGAAATTTGCAATCTTTCCATTTAATATATCGACGCCCGGCGAACAGGGACGGAGGCATGCGATTTGAATACATTAAGCGGACACCCAGGTCCTTTCTCCACCCTCTGTCTCGTATACGCGTGGACGTAGCCGGTGACGAGGCGTTTCGAGACGAAGGGAAGCCGGGAAGACAGACGGTGGTACTATGGACAGCTTGTTTTTTCGGGGGGGGGGGATTATTTAGGATGGATCACGAGGAAAATGAATAGCAAATTAGAAGGGTACTCGGCATGGTGAAATTTAAATGATTAAGGGATGACGAGAGACAGGCTAATGATTAACTGTGGAACCATTTTAACTCTTCTCATTCTGTTACGATCTGTACCATGATACTCTATTAGTATATACCATTCTTCCAACCGATCTATTAAGCGTCCTATAAAATTGGAAACGATCGGAATCAGAAAGTATCACGGAAAGCATCAACGGAAACAACGCTCATTAACCTGCAACGTTATCAATGTAACACGGCGATAACACTCGTAGTCTCGTAAGTCTCGTAAGAGGAAGAAGTCTGCAAGTAATTTTCCCACTGTTGCTTCGTCTCGAGTGATCGCGAAAACCAGGTTAGATGGACCGAGGCAATTCTACCAACGTGTGTCACTCGTGTTCGCTCTTCCTTTTTTTACCCCTACCTTTACTCAACTTTACCAACGAAATTACAAAAGAGATTTATTATAAATAACGCCCAGAATGATTATCTTTTCGATTTAGAGTAATTCTTCCAACTAAATTACGTCCTATCAAAACTAAGCACGAGTTCATGTATGTATTTTTATATGTATATGTATATCTTAATGAAAATTCGCATCGTCACGCACGACAGACGACGTCTTCTAATACGCGAATCGAGACAGATGTAGCATACGAGTGTCGATTGCAGGGGGCGGGGGGGGAGTGGCTGGTGACAGGATCTCCGGCAGCGGCACCCCTGGCCGATATTCGCTCCCCTTGCGTCTAGTATTAACTACATTTATACGCGTTGTCTCAAATTAACCCCTGACTCCCCATTCATTTTGCTCTCGCATCCCTCTATATTCCTATCTATCGAATGTCGAATGCTGCCAGTAATATTCACTGCATACCTATTACCATTAGAATACCGAAACGAGATAGGTTTCGTTATCGCGTCAGACGAATGGATTCCAGTCTCTTTCTGGCTGTTGGTCCCGTTCATCGCGTGTCATTCTCCTCGTCGCATCGCGAATCCTTCGTGCCTGCTGTTCCGCCGTTTCCTACACTGCTTTCCTTGCCATCGAAATTATTCCGTTACCATGGAATTCGAAATACAGATTAACCTTCAGAAACAAATATATATTTGCTCGATAATACGAAAGAAAATTACGATTTGTTCGAAATTCTCGATTCCTCTTAATTTGGAATATTGGAAAATTATCTGCTACAAATATTGGAAACTCGTATAAAAATTGCTCGACACTTTCACCGCTGCTGACGCATGCGTCGCTTCAATTATATCCAACTACGATACAACGAGTAATACAATTTCAGATATGAAATAATTATATTCTAGTAACCGCTAATGTATTATATCAAGGAGACGTGGGATAAGATGAATAAGTTAAGATTGCGAAACACATAGAAATCGGATAAATGACGTTACACGAGGCGCATAAAACACGAACATTTCTTATACAAGTTGCAGAAATTCTCGGTCGTTTGCTTGTTCCGTGGTTGAACATCCGTTGACCGTACGTGTCGAGCTCGTAACACGAAATACACCGCGATCAAATTGCTCGACTCGAGTCGTCGATTCCCGAGGCGCATAAAAGTCAACTTAGGCGAACAAAGTTGGAAGATGATGTTCGTTATGGGTACCGTCCGGTTAGAGCGAGTTAGGGGTGATTCGGACAAGGTTGAATGTAGCTGGTACGTATAATTCGATTAGACGTTAACCTTGCGAGGCACGGAAAAGAGGCGGACGATAGGATCGAACGAAGAAACTCCATGAACCTTCATTATGTTACCTCACCCTGGATGGCTCGTCCTCGGCATTAGCGTTAGCCGTAACGGTTTCCTCCGCTAAATTAAAGGAATTAAATGGACGTAAGATGACCGGAGGACAAACCTAGCCAGCGGATCTGATTATATCACGAGTTGCGATTCGTATCTGGTTCGGTTGACGAGTAACCACACCAAATTTTCATTCATCTCTGCAAATCGACCAACACAACTCATTCGTGTTACTCGGTTAGGAAAATATTAACAAATGTTTGAAAATCTCAGAGACAAATTGTTTTATATAATACCTACGTCATCGTTTAGGTATCATTTTCCATTTTTTTTCCTTTCTTTTTTCTTTTCTTCCCTCTTTCCTTCATTTTCAAACAAAACTTCAACTACGCTACCAGCTCCTTCGGTAACGTATAGACTGTTTACATATTCATTCGAAATAGTCTTCGCATCGTTCAATGGTTGCCAAGTTGCCGATAACTTCGTACCTTCTCGACATCTCTCTTTTTTCTCCTAAACTGTTTGACTATAACTACTGTTTAATTATGACTACGACAATTCCAGAAACATACCTATTCAATTCAGAACGTGTAGGCACGAAAATTGTTCCATTCTCGATAGTAATAGAGTACAGATTTGAAACAAGTCACTAAAGCCACCAAGCTTACACGCAAACCTTACGCCATTTTTTAAGAAAGAAATCTCGAGCGTCCTTTGATGAGCAAAGCAACGTTCAAAATTAACTACCTATGTACATATATCAAACTTTATCGTAAAAAGCGTTATGTCGGCAAATCACAAGCAGCAGGCGTGGTCGTAAACCTGAAGAAAGGGCGAAAACTCCATAAGCCCAGGGAATAATCCAATGCTCGGTTTAACGACTGCTAAGTTCCGTAATGGCTGTCGGTGGAAGTGGAAGTGCAGGAAGGACGCGGGGGCATCGGTGAAAAATGGAGACGCTGCGCTGGCCCGGGAAGAAACACTGGTCGGTTCGCATCATATATTGCCCGAATGGAAGAAAATCGTTTCTCGAAAGGAGGGCCAAAAACGTTCGTTCGATGTTGCAGGATGGCAATCGTGGAAAAAAAAAAAAAAAGAAAGGCGCACAGGCACAACGTCACCGGAGGCGTAGGATTTGTTGCCATAAAGAAGATTGCTTGGTGCTAATGAAGAAACATTACCACGACGATATTGCGACCTCTTTTACCGCGCCTGCTTGTATTTATGGATGAGAAGATAAACAGGATCGATCGGTCCGAACGTTACCGTTCGAAGGAACTTTGTTTCCAGTTTGATAAAAGTTTGGTTAAATGTTCGTGTGGAATTTAATCTTTCGATAAATTGACGGTTTATAACGGCACGATTATTTTGAAAAACAAATATTTAGTTAACAATGCTAGAAATATCATGTAGATCGTTTAAACGTATACCCTGACAACTTAGTAAGAAAATACCAATTTGTACATTCTGATAATATTTACAGGTATACACGATATAGGTATACCTGTACGACACCATAGATCTCCAGAAATCCATAAAACTATCGCGATATTTATGGCAGATAATGTACATGGATCTCGTGCGTCGATAGCAGAGAGTCGATCGAGCGCATTGGAACAAAAAGCCTGTGGCCTTCACGTAGGAAAAAGCCGGCAATCATGAGGCACTAGCGATCAGTTCTCGCGATGGCATGGACGAAATCTATCGGCCCTTTCACTCGCAGCCGAAATCGATCGTCCGGGCCAGGAATCTGACAACGAGAGATACATTTGGTAACACACCGATGATTTGTGAAACTGTCCGGTCAGCAAGTATGCCAGAATGTGTATGGGGTTCGCGCAAGCGCAACCCCTTTTTCCGACCCCATGTATTGACGCGGTGGTCACCCTCAGTGACCAGCACCCCTCTGTTCCGTTCGACCGTCCACGGAGAAGGCTGTATGTCTTACGGAATGCCTATGATGCCTTCCTGCAGCCCTTCTAACTCCTCCACGACTATATAGTATGCGCACGCACACGCGCATGCACGCGCGCGCGCGCACGCACACACACACACACACACACACTGCAACCCCTGTCCGACCCCCTCCAACAAGGCCCGTCTTCTGCGATAGCCACACGCCGCGCCGGTGACAAGTGCGAGGCGGCCATCCAATAACCCGCACCGGCCACTACCCACCACCCGTCAACCCCCTACCTCCACCCTCCAACCTCCAACCTCACCGGCCAACTTATTGAGGACTTGGAGGAATTAGGAAACGGAGAGTGGCTTCCTTCTCTTCGCCTCTGTTCCTTCCCTTCCCTTCCTTGTTTTCTTCTTCTTCCTCTTCTCCCCCTTCTCCTTCTCCTTTTCCTTTCTATCCTGTCTCTTTCTTCTTCCTTTCATCCATCATCTTGCCATCTCCACTCTATGTTTCTTCACCTCTCTGTTCTCTATCACCTCCTGTCTTCTACCAATCACCTCCGCATTTTTCTATTTTCTATCCTCCATCTGCCTGTCCTCTTTCATTTTCTATCCATCTTTTCTCTCTGTTTCCTGTATCCCTGAATTTTCTCGTTTCCGCATCTCTATGTTCCCCTATGTTCTTCGTTTCTCCCTCCTGCTTCGTTCCTCTTTCGTTATCTTTCTCTATCCTTCTCCGCTTCTCTCCCGCTGTCTGGTCCACTCACCCTCGCGCCTCTACCCCATCTTGGCTGGCTCTCTCCTACAGGGTTATGACCGGCGACCACGAAATACCCGGAATTTCGCGTGGCCGCTCTTCTGAAATTCGATCGGGGACACGGACGGTCTTTTTACACGGTAACGAAGGCTTGGCCGCGTGGAAAAAGGCCAGAACTCGTCCGGCTGAAAGAGATCATACGGAATGCCGCTATTCCGATGGAACACCCTATGAGAATTTCCTGATTGATTGTTTAATCGTACTTTCCGGTAATCTTTCTCCTGTTCTTCTTTTCTCCCTTTTTTTCCTTTTCAACTATCTTGCTGCATTCTCTTAAGGATGAATCTAAGAAAGATACAATTGACATTAATCGGGGGAAAGTTTAAGGGTAGAGGCTGAGTATCGCACGATAGAGTAGCACGTGATCGACAATATTGTTAATATATAATTTTATTCAGAATAAAGTTGATATTAGTCTAAAAAAAAAAAAAAAAAAAAGAAAGAAAAAAAATGGTAAACTACATTATAGGGTTGAAAGAGAAATCCTCTAGTTTGAAAGCAAAGAATCGAATCAATATTTGCATAGAAATGTCAGAATTTGAAATTCGACAAACGGTCACCAATGTTTCCGAAAAGTTTGGACAAAGTTGACAGAACGATTCCCATTACGGTATCCTCACACGTAACTCATTTGTCAGCAATTCCTTCTTAATCTTTCTCCATTCGACCTTACAACCGCTCCTCTGCAAGTCTCGACCCGTAAACTTCGAAACTAATCTAATTTACGGTGAGCAAAAAGGCCGGTCAGCATTCACGATCAACCTTGCACCTTCGAGCGACTCGTTTGTCCCGAGATCCCGAACAGAAAACAAGCGTCCCACTGTTTCCTACGTGAGAACGAACCGCGCAAAACTTTCAAACTTTCGACACTGATTCCATGGGTAATTAATTCGTTTTCATGTCTGCAAATCTCCCGATTATTCCCCGTAGGAGAAGTATTTAGTTTACTGAAGATACATTTTTCTAATTATTGAATATGGTTATTTATATATTCGATAAAATTATTGTAGATTCTTATAGGTACTTGTAGGGACAATGCGCACATACATATAAGCGTATACATATAAGAATATAGTAAGTAAACTTACCCAATTTTACTATGAAGAGTTTTATTTCTATTTCTTTTCTCTTTACTTTTCTCTTTTATTTATAATATATAGATTTTTTATAATATATATATATATATATTTTAATAATTATAACGATTATACAGATACGCTAAGTTATCTATTTATATGCTCGCTACTCCGCTTAAATAACATCGGTTTCCTAGAAAAATGACAAAATAATGCCCTTTTCGCAGATAGCAAACGATAGTTTAAGTAAAGATCTGCGAAACCTGAACGCTAACCAAGTTAATCAAGTTACGTACGAGCTGCAGAAAGATTCTCCCGCCGCTAATCGTTGAATAAGTTAAGAATTTTCTGCTTTAAATTCTCTATTTCGAATTTCTTGAAAATTCCACTTTCCTAGATTGTGTCGCTGCTTTTGAAAACCGACGCTATAACATGTAAAGAGCCAGAAGAGCCGATCAGTACCGGTCAAATTGGTAAGCGTAACGTTAATCCGATAGAATCGAGCAGACTGAAATATTTTGCGGTTAATTCTGAGGAACAAGCTGTCCCGTTGCAGCAACTGCAAAATGACAATAACATTTCCGCGATAATCGGTTTAACCGAGCGGCGTAACTGAACGCCGCGGCGTAATTAACAAAGGAAAAAGCAATAGCGGTGGTCGTGCTTGTATGCACTCACACGAACACAGTCGTGCTTCAATCTGATCGCAACACAGAGAACCAGCCTGCAGTTCGAACGAAATACTCGTTACATTGTACCGACAAACGGCTGTTTTTAACCATTTCGTCACGATAACGGTTTTTCGATATTTCCGTCCGCGGAAGCTTTGAAGTGTATTTTACATTTAAACGTTTCTACCTTTCTTTATTATCCTTTTTTCCTCTTTTCCTTCTTTTTTTCTCCTTCTCTATTTTTCTTTTTTTCTTCTGACTCTATTCAATTTCGAGTTTTCGTTCCATTTCTCGAAGAGACCGTTTCGAACCAAGATTTTTTACAAATTGGAAGAAGCTTGAGATTAAGAACGAGAAGAAAGGGAAGACCTTTGATCGTTGGACAATATCTCTTGTCTATCACGTCTCCTCCGTTTCCTTCTTTTCTCCTTCTTCCTCTTCTTGTCTTGGATCATTTCGAAAGAAGCAGAATGCCGTCGCGTGCTTTTCAGGGCATGTTAGTTTATTCGTGCCAACTGTTTCATAGACAATTCGACGAGTTTTGTGAGTTTGTAGCATAGTGGCCTATGTACGTATAATTCTATGCAATTACATAATTCTAAATTAACGTTAAAGATGCAAGTAGGATATTTTATCTTACAATGGCGTTATAAAGATTATGTCAGCGAATCGTCATACCTTTTTCGAATCATCAAAGGTTTCCGTTTGTCTAGTAATAAAGGTAATAACGATAACGCTGCTTTTACTTTTCAAGCGAAACGAGCGTCCTTTTACCGCCATTCCGAGATATTCGTATTGTACTTCGCGTTTTAAACGATTATTCGCAAGATACGATTGACGAGATCGATTCTTGGCCGAGGAATTCGAAGAATGTTTTGGAATAGTTGTTTTCAGGCCAGAAACAGGGAGACTGGGTTTTCAGGGTGTTCCGCGAGTTCGAACCCTTCCAGATGTTGATTTCTAAAACTTCAATATCGCGGATGATTACCGGTTGGTTACCATTTCACCTGATATCTATATCTGTATAATTAAGCTAATTCTGCCATTTTTCCACGTCGTTTCCTATACGATAATTTACCGAATGTAACGTAACGTAACGCAAATTGTTAGACAAGGTATAAAAACGAGGCATACAACAAGTAAAGGCTAGTTGCAATGTAAATAGTTACCAGACTTTACGATTATTCGTGTATGGAAAATTACTACAAACTATATTAATACGTTCGTGCGTTAATAAACCTAGATATATGGAAACACAGGTATAAAAAAAAAAAAAAAAAAAAAAAAAAAAAAAAAAAAAAAAAAAAAAAAAAAAAAACACGATATAGCGTGTACTGTTTCAACCGGTCGATTATTATCTGAGAGTCTGGTGTCCCGCTACGTACGACGAGGCAAGTCTCACCGTGTGTAGGGTACTTAACGCCAGTCCAGCCGGGGGCGTTCAGTTCAGGCGGTCACTGTCTATGTATATGTATACATGTATAGCGCACACATAGGCTGGAACTCATACAGAGAGAACCGGCAGTGGGAGAAAGGACGGAGATGAGGCGCGTTTATATGGACACGCACACGCGCAAGCAAGTCCGGCGGTCGGTCCAGTGGCCTGTGCTGCGGCCGGCAACTGCGGGGGTGGCGATCGGGGCTTCACCCCGTAGAGGGTGGCGAGGCGTTGATCAATACGTGAAGATAGAATCCGATGCTACCCATCCAGCCCCGCCATCCCCCTTCGAGCCTCAACCGCTGCCCGGTCCGGCTGAGGGTATCGCGGCTCAATCGACTGATTTGTCACCCACGCATCATTTTCTTCGACGCTGCGGGGACGAACCGACGCGACGCGACGTTCCCAAATCGCAGACCTTATGGCATTCGCTTCGTTAGCGCTTCCTTATTAAGACTCGATGGGGTGCGCCGATGAGAAACCGAAGGCATTTTCGGTCGTTCGATTCAACCGAAACGCATTTGTAGACCATGTTGTAGATCGTCGATTGTAGACTATGTAGACCAACGTACACCGTCTCTACACGCGTATTCCATCCCGATCAATTCCTTTATATCTTCATTTTTCTATTTTCATTCCTTGTTGGATTTAGATTTTAGAGGTTGCTGTTAATTAACTCAAACGGACTTGATGCGAGAGTTAAGAAAATGAATACAGAAGGTATTCTTTTCTAAAAGAAAATCTTTAATTTCTACTGGAGTACAGATACGTTGGTGACGGTAGAATACACACCGTGTACAATACGCACAGTATCGAGCGAATTTCATTCGTATTCGTGGTTAAGACGACGCTACTTTTACGTACACTTTTCATATGTGATCAAATAAATCGATTTAAAATTACAAAGTAGAAATTAAACATATGTTTTATTTAAAAAGGCAACGGTTATCTTAATACTTTGCAGTTAACTCGAAGATACGTCTTTTCGTTGTTTTATCACACTAATCTAAAAGTACTGGAAAGTTCTGCTTATCGCTGACCAAAACACGATTCATCTTTTCATATCTTATTCCCAATGCAACGATGAAACGTTCAACTTTCCTGCATCGCGATTGTCAACTATTTCGAAGTCTTTATCGATCAGCTTGACCGACCGGAGCTCCAAGTGAAGGCAGGCTCGCCACCGATATCACAGGCAACCCAGTGCCGTGGAAAATAGCCGCAGCTAACTTCTTTTTCAGCAATTCGTAGAGGATGGGAACGATGTCGCTAATGGGATATGAAAGCTGGGGAAAACAACGGACTCCGCGACACGGAGGATTAGCGCGATAGAGGGCCGGTTGTCCAGTATTTTCGCCAGGCAGACAGAGGGAAACGCCGAGCCGGTTAACAGGACTCTCGTCGTGAAAGGAAAGTTAAATCCCTTTACAGTTTATACGACAGGCGCGGCTGTTTCCAACTTAGCTGTTTTAGGGCCATAAAGCTTGCCCGGGCATGCAGAGGAGGACGCATTTATAACTAACGTAACGCGAGGCCGTTTAGCTAAATAATTAAAAGATACGAGCGAGCATGTCCTGAATACCGGCCCTTTCAAAGTCCGACGAGTCTCTTTCGTTTAAAGCCTCATTTCCGATCGGCAATGTTAGTCGGATTCCAATAAGTTGATCTCCAAGCTTATTATGTTCGTGTAAGTCGACCTAGTTGATTTGAAGTCGTTCAAGTTCCACTAATCCGAGTCACATTAACGCTTTAACAGTCAATTATATTAAGCCCAGTTGAGATTAGTCCAGTTACTCGACCTTACGTTTGTATTCATACGAATTCAGCTAGTTTCAGCAAACTGACTTACATCGAAATCAAACATCGTTCACGTCGAGCTTGGTTGATCAAAAAAAAAAAAAAAAAAAAAAAAAAAAAAAAAAAAAAAAAAGAAAATAAAAAAAAAAAAAAAAAAAAAAAAAAAAAAAAAAAAAAAGAAAAAGAAAGGAAAAAAAGAAAAATCGTAGTAAATTACTGTAGTAAATTGCATTTTATATTTAATTTATTGTTATTTCATCACTGATATCTAAAGATATCTATTTATGCTGTTAGTAAACTCAGTTACTCATTTTATACATTTAATGAAACATCAATCAATAAGATTTAAATATATATATATATATATATATTAAAGTTGTACCAAAAATTCGAATGCTCCAACAGCATTGCGTATATTAAACTTTATAAAACGATCGAAAACTAATACTTTCGTATCAACAAACGGCTAAATATGTATATACGGCAAAGTCTGAAGATAAGATCAGCATGAACGCAATAAAATAAGGACGTATTGAATAAGGTATCTCAAAAAGGATCCCAAAGAATGGGAAGAAGAGACACTGTTGTTCGCTAAAAATGAGAAAGATCAAATTTCACAATGTTTATCGTTTTAATTGTCCGCGTATCTAAAATTTAAACGCTTAAAAAAGCATTGGTGCGTGACTGTGCGTGGCGTTGGCCGACCATACTCGTTCCGTCCTCTTCGAAGCTCGTTGCGAGTTCGTTCAGGTAGTTTGTTGCGTCGAGCTAGTGGAAAAGAGAGCCAACTGAAGTCGTAGTCTTTAGTCGTGCCTAGGCAATTGATTCCTTAACGAGTTTGCTCCCGTGACGGCCATAAGCGATCGACCGAAAGCCGCATCAATTTTGATGTTTCTTTTTGCTAGTCGCTTGTGTTGTCTCTAGAGGCTCTTTGCCTTCGAATATGCGTGCTTCTTGATTTCGAGAATCATGAAAGCCATTGCACCAAATTTCCTTAATTCGATTCCCCTTAATTTCGTTCAAATTCCATTCATTCTCCCCTTAGTGTATCAATGTTCGGTTAGCAAGTTGAGTACGAGTACGAATCTATAGCTTTGTCGGATACAAGTTCAGGAACGAAATCTAGATAGAAATTGTGGTTAGAGCATTATAAACATTGTATTTCATCTTTTCCTTCGTTCGCAGGCGTAGAAAAATTGCATATGTGATATACCATATGTAATCGGTGTCGATCATAGACTGTATTTTAAGACCATATCGGACCGTGCTTACAGTTTTAAATCACTAGCTAAACTTTAGGTATAATTAGGATAATAATGTATAACATCTATAATTACGTTGGTAATTAAACTAGGAACAGACTTGAAATCCAAACATTTACAAATTCGCTAAATCCACCGTCAAAGATTAACAGGTTTGAAGGATTAAATCAATAGGTACTAAAAAGAAAAAAGAAAAAAAAACAAAAAAAGAAGAAAATAATAACCTCGTCCATAGAGTCGCACCGATGTCGTTGCAAGACACACGCGTATCTCTATAGATAGCAATGGTTTAAACGTCGAATAACATCCACGGTTTCGCCCTGTCCGATCAATCCACGACACGCGATACAAGCTTCTCGCTGACGATGCATCACCTACGCTTATACATAGATACACTTGGGCCGCAAAACCGTTGCACAGTTCGTGGACGGCGGGGGGGGGGCGGAGAGGTGGTACTGGACGACGAAGTAGGAGGACGAGGAGGACGAGGAGGAGGACTTCTTCAAAGAGGCTTTGTGCGGAAAGTTGATGGACGAATCGTGAGGATAGATAGCTGAAAGGATGTTGCATGGATAGTGTGGGACTAGGCCGCTGATGAGACAGCTCGAGGCTGCATGAGAAGAGAAGCGTAACGTTAGCTTTATGTTAATCCAGGCCGGCAGCACTGCGGCTGACAACGATGCTGTCGCTGTTAATATCGCCGGCTGACGTAGCAGTAACTAGTTGCTGGTATACCTGGCTCGCAAACCTCGTTGCACCAGGCTTCGGTTCGAGCGTATACGTGAAACGTAGTAGCTCTCTCTATGCAGCATAGAGAGCGGAACGGTGCTGTACAGGGGGTATGGTGGTGTAGCAGTGGTGAGGGGTGGCGACAGGGGTGGCAATCAATATGGGCCTCAACGCAAACACGGCGCCGCTGTTGTACTAACATCAAATAGGCGGATAGCGACCGGTCGCCTGCCTCGTGTGCATTGTCTGCTCTACTGCTCTGTATAAACCGGCCGGCGTTTTTCAGACACGAGTACCGCTGATCGCCTCGGTTCGCCTCGTTCCAAGATGGAAGACGGATTTTCGAAACGCAAACCGCTACGTGTCTTCAATTTCGCTTTATTATTCGCGACTAGTACTGGCAGGATCAGATACATATATTATCAGCAGGTTTGATTAGTAAGTGTAAATTGTTTTTAATACTCGGCGAGTACTTGGAAAGAAAAGGGAGATGATATTTTTTGAGTATCCTGGCGTACATACATATATATATATATATATATATATATATATATATAGATATATAGACGGTGCCTTATAATTATATAACTTTAAATCTAAATCGATTCCAGTACGATAATATCGGTTTGTAGGGCTTCTAACGATATACTTGTTAAAAATATCTCCTCTATGTATTTGCTAAGTATGTACATGTTCTATCTATATTCGCTTTTTGTCTATTCTATTCTATACGAACTAGCTCCTGTGAGTATTGGAAAGTGTCTTGGATATTAAAGTCCGCTTGGACATTAAAGTATTTTACGAAAACCATATTGCTGCCGTTTGCTGTAAATGAACCATTAGCCGGACATTGGCGAATTGCGTGTTTCCACTCCTTCAACGACATCGAAAAACCAGGAAAAATCGTATTTTGTTCCTGCGAGAGTGCTCTCGAAAACCCCGAAAGCGTCCGAAAGAAGAAAGAAGAGAAAAAAAAAAAAGAAAAAAAAGAGAGAAAAGAGAAGAAAGAAGAGGACTGAAGTGTTGGAACACAAGTCCACGTAATTCGACTGTTTTGCGTATCCGTTGACCGAGAGCACACAAAGTGGAGTGCGCTCGCTCGTTTGGAAGGGTGGCAGGGTGGAATCAAGTCGAGTACCGTGCTGGAACCAGCCTCGACTGTTTACGTTGGGGAAATCTTACTGAAGAATGGCACGGAGAACTGGCTGGGCAAGAAAACCAGCTCGCATCTCATAACAGGGCCGTTTCCTTCGCTTTTTCTTCTCTTCCGTTCCAGGGTTAGAAACGACGAACAACCGAGGGTCGAGGAGGGTAGTAATTATGCTACCGCTGTGTCCCCGGATAATATAAAGTGTCCCCCTCGAACCGTGTCTTCTTTGTAATCTTGCATAATTTATTTCCCGCTATTGTTCCCTCTCCATCTTGAATTTTTCTCTTCCTTCGGGGGAGCGAAGCTTAATTCGTCAAAGAAAATTCTACAGGCAGGAATTCGCCGTCCTATGCTGCTGGTTTTAGACTTTAGACGTACTACCGGCTCTCTCGCCTTCGTTTCGCGAGACCAAGTTTTTGTTTCGCGCCGCTCCTTCAGGACAATTGGAATTATCGCTTCTGATTAGAAATTGTCCTGGAATTTTCATGAAATCTTCGCTCTTTCAACAACCACTCTCTTGTGATCTCCATTCCATCTATCTAATTTGTAAAATAAATTAAAGAGTTTGGTAAATTTATTTCCATAATTTGCGTGAAATTCAAGAGAGACACGGTCTAAGTTAACATCTCCTAAGAATAAACACCAGACTGACAAGCGATTTTATTAATTAAAATTAAATTAATTTATATCAAATAAAAATATTAAATATGTTAAATAAAAAAATGGGTCTTAATATATAACGATTAAAGCGTATTAATTCTTAACGGTTCATCAATCATCGTCTTATCAATCTTCGATAACCTTAGATAACCTTATATACTCTTTCATGTTGTCGGGATAAAGTTAACGATTTTATCAAGTTATCGTCATAATGTCTTCTTAGTATAACTATATAGTCCGACTTTGCATACTACGACCCATCCGCAAGCTTCCGTCAGTTTGAATATTGAAGTGCCATCCTTGAATATTGAAGATGGATGGGTCCTTGAACATTGGAGGCACGATCCTCATCTATTATAAAATCCTCGAGTTCTCTGAAAGACGATGACACTCTCGGCAGACAACCTACAGATTAAAATCCTTGTTCCTTTCAGCGAATCTTCGTGTCGAATTTAAATATTTATTTCACGAGCTGAAGATGAAAAAATATATATGACAGAGAATTTCCTTCTCAACTTCAAAGAAGCATCGATTGCCATACGAAGTTTTACAATTGGAAAATATTACGGAATTGTATTATTACGTTATAGAAATGAATACACACATATATACACATATAATACAATTGAAAGTCGCAAGAATTTTATATAATACAGAGAGAGAGAGAGAGAGAGAGACAGACAGACAGACAGACAGACAGACAGACAGACAGACAGACAGACAGACAGACAGACAGACAGACAGAGACAAAGACAGAGACAGAGACAGTGACAGTGACAGAGACAGAGACAGAGATTTAAGAACGACGAGAAATTAAGACAGAATGTTATTACGAGAGATGAGAGATAAAATGGTTACAATTAAGATTAAACTTTACAAAGAGATGTAATAAGTGTACCTCTAATAGGTGTATGAAAACGTATTCCACCGCGCGAAGATATGAAAGGAAGTTGGCACGAATGAAGACGGCCTCCTTGGACCACGGGGGTGTAAAGGGTTGATGGAAACGCAAGATGTTAATGAGACTGGAGGGTTGGCATTCCTAGCGGCCTCCAAGACTTCCAAAGATTTCTCCTTGGTGACGTCAAGATTTTGCTCTTCCTCCGTTCTCTTCGTTCAATTATGACGCGTTTATCTTCAAACGTTTTATTAAATTTTAATACTGCTTTACGGAATATCGATCATTGTAAACACGCAAACACATTAATTTCTCACTCAAAGTATTGCCTTAGAGATTTAACGAAACAAATAAATTATTTGTATTACTACTGTGACATTACTATCGTGTGATATATTTCTTTAATATCCTTCAATACAAAGTCAATATCCTTCGATACAATAAATAACAAAAACAAATATAGTACTATCGTAGTGATGCTGTCACGTAACAATACCATTATCTATACGGAAATATACCTTACTAACAGATACCTGTAGAATATTACAAAATATTCATGTCGTTAGATAACGATATATATTTTTACATTATGTTTCTATTTAACCGGGTCATTTGATTAAGGTATTAGAATAAACAATTTCAATAGACACATCATCATAATGCAGAGCTTCATTTCTCCCTCCTTTCTCTCACGAGCAATGGCGGTTGCGGCCAACCCTGCTGCTCTTAAATTATTGTCTCTCGGGGTGGAGCGTACCGCGAGGGCGTATCATCGGCGAGATATGATGATATTTCAGAGCTAAGGGTTGGTTCCATCTGATGGACTAACGGACCAATAACGTTCCACCCTTGGTCCATTCATACTCGATTTCGTAACCACGTTGCGCTACTCATGTAGCACTAATTAAACAACGGTGCGTAATATAGAATTTCGTTAATTACAGTTAAGTAAAGTAAAGTGTGGATTAGGTATTAGGTGGGAAATAAAAAAAAAACATGCAAACAAAAACGTTATATATAGGGGTTGATAATTTTCTACCTCCAACATTTCTCTTTTTCGTGTCAATATCCTACACAATTTACTTCTTCTAGTTGTGTCGCTCCGTTGACGAGCGATTACCTTTCTTCTGAAAATCTCCGCTTCTACGCCATTTACCACTCTTACACCATTCGCCTTTAAAATGTAAAATGTAAAATATGATAGATATCGGCACTCGATAAATTCCTTCCTTTGCGTCAAAGAAGAAGAAGAAGAAAAAAATAGAAAAGAAAAAAAAAACGCAACACCAACAACACTGACAAGCTTATTTAAGCTCGTGGAAGAAGACAGGCGGAAGGAACGAAAGTCGCGCGTTGGTTCGTTAGTTGTCCACGAACGTAAACCATCGCAGAAAACGGGATCGTCTGGACTTATAATTTTCCAAGAGTTCAGCAAGATTGCAAACGTCAGGTACAGCGAAACGTCTAGAAGATCCAGAGAAGGGGTGAGTTGCGGTGAAAACGTGAGGCTGCAGGGGCTCGGTTAGGGAGGATACAGGGCCGCTGTCACAAGCACACCAGCTGTTACTTCTGCTCCGGTAAATTCTGCACTCAACGAATGATCTTCGCCATCTGCGATCGGTTTCTAATGCCTCGACGAATCGCTGTATCGTCTTTCTTCGTCTATCTTATTTCGTGATCGCTAGAACAAAACTGTGTCGCTTAACGTGAGAACGCGATGAATCTTAGGTTCTTAACGCCAGAAATCTAACTATTTTCGAGACTGAAAGAAGCATAATTACTTGAGCTATCAAATTAATTATGAAGTTAGGTGCAGGCACAAGAAAGGACGAAGCTTTTTATACCTGGTTGAAGACTGTTTATTTAAATATGAATTAGAAATTCAAAGTCTGAGAACTTTTATTCTTGAATCACGGTGAAACATTTACGTTACGTTAGACAAATTTCTTAAAACAATTTCGTCGATCGTGAAACTCTTTAGCCTCAAACATGTCGAATAAAGAATACTCTTCTACCTGCCTGATAGAAATATCACCGTGATTAATTCGAACAATGGTAGGTAACGATAAGTTGTGCGAATAAATTCGTAATCTGAAATGATTATGCGGTTTAAATGGCTACGCGGTACAACGTGATTCGTCATTTAAAATCTTGACCTTTAAAGGGTTAATATCTCTTTCAAGAACGATTACAAATTTGTATGCGCACCACTTTCCATCATCGGGCATATTCGCTTCAAAAGCTTGTTCATTTAAATTTCAACTTACCACATTCCACCTATTCGATAAATATATATTCACTAGTGAAGATTCTTTCTCTTAAAATAATCGTAAATTTCAATGCATCCTCCGTGCAAGAATATCTCCATTCGTAAAGGTTGTACGTTCGCCAAAATGTCCCAACAATAAGATGTAAATATAATATAATAAGCTATGAAATTTAAGCCGATATCATTTTTCACCTCGAAAAGTACACTTTGGCCAAAGTCGACAAAGAAACTGGCCCTTAATGGGAGGAAATTACGCAGCAACCCCCGCGGAGTATCGGCCGTTTAAAAAGGGAAGCGCGGTTTACGCGAATCCCACCGCGCGCCGCGTTGGCGTATCAATTTATACGCGGCATCGGGAAATCGAGCGAAGGAGCGACCCTAAAGCGCGCACATGCCTGGGAACAGGCCTGAGAGGGGTTGGAACTTCAGGCTCTAGGCTTTGTTTTATACTTACACCGATTCAGGTTCGTGATGCATTCAAACGAGCAACCTTCCCCCGTATAACGGAAAACTGCCGAGAGGCATGAAGGGGATGATGGCCATAGTGGAAATCAAACTGCGATTCCCATTTTTATTTCCATTCGGATTTTCATCCACGCCGGCTGTTCTCCAGTTGAATCGAGCGTGTTATGGAAGAGAAAGTGAACGGAGGACGAATTCCGCAATTTCACAGAAGAAGAACGAAAATGGCGAAATGAGAAATTGTTTGCTCACAAATGCATAAATAAATGTTACAAGGAGCATCAAAGTACACATACTTTGAATATTTTGTATTTATTTCTCATTCTTACACATTCTTACACATTCTTACACATTCTTACACATTCTTACACATTCTTACACATTCTTACACATTCTTACACATTCTTGCACATTATTTCCATTCTACGCGTTTTCGCACTCTTCAATTCCCCATAAGTAAACGTCTAGATATCTATAATCGTACGTTCTCAAAATCTCCGTTTACCTATACACTCTGTGCGATATACGCGAACAAAAATACGCTCATAAATTCCAAGATTCGAATGATCAGAAAATTACGAGTCTCGAAAATCAGGAATAGAATCATGAGCCATAAGTTTCTGGTGGAGGAGGTGGGATGGTTTCCAAGCGAATAAGCCGAAGAGTAAAACACACCCGGCTGCGCCCCCTCCCTCCCCCCCCCCCTTCCGTGAGAATAACGGCACGGCAGTATCGTTCGGCAAATATTTCGATAAATCAGCGCGGCGGAAGGCGGCGCGGCGGTAAGGTATACAACGCACACCTTAATGTCGCATAAATCTCCCACTGGAAAATTACACCGATGTGAGACAGAGGCAGAGAAGGGAAACAGACGGGAACGGAGGCGAGAAGGAGAGGAACGTAAGCTGTTCGGGCCGATGGAGGAGGAGAAAGAAAGAGTCAGAGAGGTCTTTGGGACTGGGAGGTGGGTTTGGGGTGGTTGAAGGGTAGCGAAGGGGGGTGAGTTGGCGGGGTGGAAGAACCAAGAGCAAGCGAAGGCGCAGCTTCGAGATCTAGAGGGGTGTAAAGCGTACGTTTCCCCTCCTCCTTCGCCAGGAACCCACCAGCAGCAGCAGCAGCAGCACACCAGCAGCAGCAGCAGCAGCACACCACCAGCAGCAGCAGCAGCACACCACCAGCGACAAGGAGAGTGTTTCCTCTTTCTCCAGCGCCATTGCAACCCCAAAGCCAGGGGCAGCAACAGCAGCAGCCGCGGCGACGCAGCAGCTTTCCCCACTTCAGAAGAAAAGCACTTTCATAAATCTGCCAGCAGATATATGTGCGCACAATTTCCGAGATCCGGCCATTAAAGAGCCGCTTCTCCGCTCTACCCCTGCCTCGACCGCCCGTCCACCACCCGTCCACCACCCAACCACCCTCATCGCCGTGAAACAACCCCTACCAGACTACGAGCCGGCGTAGATCAGATCCGGATACCATTTATTTCGCCATCATATTCCAGCAATTGATATTGTAAATACATATACCCACTCGTAATTAGACTACGGATGTTCATTCATACGTAGGATACGCAGATTTCTAGTTCATAAGATTGTATCGACGCTTATATCAGGCGTGGTATGCAATAATATTGGATCGATCGGAAGGTTCTCTCGTCATATTTTACCGAGAAACTCTATTCGAGAATCGAGAATTACTATACTGCTGCACAAGCTGCACAAGCGTGGAATCCGATCGACCATTAAACAACAAACTGTGTGAAATTTAAATTCAATTTGATGATATTTCACTACTTAATCGTGATTTATCGTTATAGGTGTGCGAAAGTTGCACGAATAAATTTTGTACATTGCACGCGATATAAATTAGGCATTCTAATAATCAGTAGGTTTCAATCGAATTTTTCTTGGATTATCTTGTCGATCGGATTGACTGAAGCGAAGGGTTTCTAGAGAGAGAATACAAACCGCGTTGTAATTTATTTATCAAGCTTGAAATAAAAGGAACGTTTTATTCGATTGAGAATAAAAACAACAAATGTTCAACCTTATATAGAATCGATAATCCTTACATTGATCGATTAACGAATCGGCTAAAAAGTCATTATTTTTATCGAGTTTGCCAAAGTTTTGCCAATTTCACTTTCACTTTCCGAAGCTGATATGTGCGCCTTTAATCTTATTCCATTTCATATAATAACAGATTATTTGGTTTTTCTGATTCTCTGGCCATCGTTTTAACATTGCCGCTGCTGCTACATTTTTACGCCACTTGGATTGATAAACTATTATTTTGACAAATAAGAAGACTGTTGACGCTTCAACGGATTTTAACGATAGGAAAAATACGATTATGTGAAAAACCAATTAAAGAACACGAAAGACTCAACACTCGCCTATAATAAAAGTATGCTTCACCCTCAATTCCCATAAACAATTGTGAAACACTGAATTCGCCATGTTTAATCTAGGTAAATTCATGCAAACCGTGAATATGGACAAGATTGGAGAGTCTGTTGCTCCGATCTGGCAAAGTTATATCTTGATCTCGCCCTTGCTTCCGGTAGTTCAAGCAGCCAGCCAGCTCGAGAGGCTATGAAGAATAAACGGCTAAGCAATGCCGGGACCCCAACTCCGACTCTCACCTCGACGAAAACTCAACGCGTTTAGATAAGGCGGCCTGAAACGGTTCGCACACCCTGTTACCCTCTCTAGCGAGCGCCACGTGGAGTTTGCCCTATGCTCAGCAATCCGCAAGTACGAGAGAAAAGAGAAAGGGAGAGGAGAAGACGGCTGGCCCGCGGACCGAGGAACACGCTGTAAACAGTTTACTTGTAAACCGGAGAGTTACCTATGTATTTTCAGATAGGGGTGAGTTATGCTCGCCAGCGGCCCCGGTGAACGCGGGCCGTTTTTAAAGATTTATCCCGCCCGTTGTCGTGGAGGACCTGCTTGATAAATAAGCGAGATACGACGAGTTCGGAGGGAGTTTCAGGCGACTCACGGCTCTCTCCTCGCCTCGATAGGGATTCTTTTGATTCTTCCGAGTCCTCCCCTTTTCTGGTTTGAACCGGACATTTTGTTAACACGTTTCGTCCTTGATAAGTTGCAGCTTCTATATCAGCTTGGAACGCAAATTAATAATTAATCGGTGATTCATTTATCGCGATACCGATCATGACTAGGATAAATGAAAGAAGCTACCGTAATTATTGCCTGTAATTAGTTCATCCCTTATACCTGTCATACTTAATTATCTGATATTTTTCATATCTGTGCAATATGTTATCGAAATACTCGCACAGATGTCTTGTCTTAGGGAACGTCATTAACGTCGTTAAATGCCTATCCATGATAAATAAACAATATGATAAGTCACATTTACGAGACTTGAAATATCCTCGGTAAAACCACTTCCAATCGTCAACAATGTTCTCATGAAAAAAGAAAATTCCTAAGGCTTCGTTCAGTTAGTTTCCCTTTCTAGCCAAACTTCCAGAATTATCAAAATGGAATTGTTGTTGCAGGTTGTCACGGGCCAGGATCAGGCGAAGCGCGTATATCGTTCAACCTTTGAGCGACCAAGGGTGAAGGGTGGCTGCAGAGGTAAGGGGTGAGTTTCTCCCTACGAGAGGGGCAGACAGATGACCGACTTAACTGCGGCATATTATACGAATTAATTACCCCCCGGCTGAATGGCACGGACATATTATTTATCTGTGCAAGTTCCACCCCATCTTCGTGAAACATCCCCGGGTAGTTGAGCTACCCTCATCGCCGGACGAGCCGGCATCGTTTGTCTATCTTTCTATATCCACGCTCGAGTAACTCACAATTCCACCTTCAAACCGGGACAAAGGGCAGGCCAAGTTTGCTCGAAGCTTCCCGTCCTTGTAGATAAGGGGAAGTTCTTTCCGGGGATTTTAATCGGCCGGATTTTTGCTTCAAGATTTCACTGGCTGAGACGCCGAATGAGATCAGTCTACGCGCACGCCTTTGTTTCCTTATTTCTCCTTTTCCATCTTTCCTTTTATTTCACATAATTTTTCTTCTTTTAGCAATTTCCTAAATCAAGCTCCTATATATACATACGCGCGCGTGCGCGTGTGTGTGCGTGTGTGGAGAGATAGATAGATAGAGAGAGAGAGAGAGAGAGAGAGAGAGAGAGAGAGAGAATATAAGGAAGAAAAACGAGAAAAGCTTTCAAAGTATACCTAATATTGACGACAATTGGGTCGCTTTAACATACTCATTAATTTCAACACGACCAAGAGATTAAGATGAATTTTTATAGAAATAATTCCAGAAAAGTATTAAAAATAAACACGTATATGCGTGTTGTCTTAGCATACAAGATATGACAATTTTTATCATATATTTATTCACATACATTTATTATTTAGGACAATATACATGCAAGTGTATTGTTAAACTTCAACGCTCATACATCAACTCGTCCATCTGAATACCTCCGAAAATACAACGTCAATAATACCTGAGAGATTCATAAATATTTATTAACATCAAGAAGAAGGATTAAGTAGCGAGAAATAAAATGAATTTGTTGAAATGTTCGAGTTACTTTCTGTATCCACTTTTCAAGCGTACGCTTTTCAACTTAACAAAACATCCAATACAAACATCGTCACCGCGAAAAAATCCAGAGAGAAGCAGGAAAGAACGAGGGGGAAAAGCGAAGAGTGATAGAAAATAAGCGGACGAGGCACCGAGCAAGAGGGAAAAATCGATATGGAGTGGCCATCAGCTCCCAGCAACAATCAAATTCGACGAAGAAGGAGAAAGTTTAGGGTACAGCAACGGGTCTCGTTCCTGCCCAAGCTTCGCGCGAAACGAAATAAAAAGGGAGAGAAACGCTACAAAGGGGATATTGCCCTTTTACGTATAAGCGCACCGAGAGATCGTTAATTCTCGCCGGTGATTACGATCTAAATGAAAGGAACGCGTCCTGAATAACTACCAACGTGTTTCCGTACTTCTTTAACAATTTATTTTCAAAGGAAATAATATTTTCAATAATATTTTCAAAAATAATGCAAACTAATCAAATTATTTATTATACACACATATATATATATATTATAAATTATTACTATAAATATATATATATATATATATATATATATAAATATATATACATACACTCTATTGTATCTATTTAGAGTAATAATTTTAACGAAATTATCAAAATCCTCAATGCCGGCAATTTTTTTGATCTTTTATTTCACCATTTTATTAATCAAAAATTACTTGCACATTAAGAAGAATGTTCGAAAGGCGAATAAAAATATTAATAAGTGGTTTATTAAATAGAAAGTTTAAATAGTTCGATATTTATGTATTTCCTATATTTAAATAATATAAAAAGATGATTTTTAATCAGTGAGCAAAGATTAGGAGTGAAAATTTCGTCGGACGGTTTCTTGAGAAGGCCGCCAACGCCGCCGCCGTCTCCCCCCACCCCCTGCCCCCGTGCCATTGCTGCTGCCAAAAGGGCAGAACGTCGGTGGACAGTCGTGGAACGGTATCGAAAACTGGCCCAAGCCGTCGAGTCGCGTCGAGTCCATTTGCCACAGCAAAGCACGATTTCACCCCCTCGTCTCGAGTCTCACCTGTTCCCAAGCGAAGGATGGGGGTGGTGGCAAGCGAAGGAAGCAAGGCAAGAAGGGTGGAGAAGGCGAAATACATCAGGATTGCATCCCCACTCGGGACTATTTCCCCTTCTCGTGGTCGCAGCAAGGGGTAGGAAACCGGACGAGGGGGTGACTCGGTTGTGGCTGCGTTGAACGGGGTGTCGGCAGCCCCGCCCGTCATATTCCGCGAGGGCCAATCCCGCGTGTGCTTTTTATTAGATCCATAAATCCATCATATCGCGTTCACCCCCCGCGACTCAGCCATTGGCCAGGCTTATGACTTAGCCAACACTGAAAACGCGAACCGAGTTTTATGGCCATGGCGCATTGCGGACGTTCCCTCAGCCCGCCTCGTTATTAATATTGAATTTTTACCCGCGAACGAGACAAGAAGGCTGCAGGGTTAGCATCCAGGCGCACGCGCGCACTCGCCTCATCGTATACTTCTGTCCACTGGTTTCCTAACAACCTCTCGAGACAAGCAGCCCGTCGCAACGAAACGCTTTCCGAACCCGATCATCGCCCGTGTGTCCAAGCTTTGCCCGCCTGCATTCCGTACGCTACAGTACACGCTACTGTACAGACGAGACAGACGAAACAGTCGGACCGTACAGAATCTTGCTACTCGTGAAAAATTCAGGCCGTCATGTCGGGGCGAGATGATCGCGGTGTAGTTTCTTCAAGAGGGCTGGGAGGGAGGGTGGACGAGTAGGAGGAAATGAAAGGGGGATGGCATGGCAGTGCGGCTAGAAGACCAGGGGACTCCTTGACGGACGCGGGGATCAATAACCTCCGATAGCATACTCGGAAAGCTATATACGGGGCCATTTCCAGCGGCAATAAAACGCCATAGCTACGTGTATTGCGATTCTCTTGCCTGCCTCCTATTGGCCGTAAAACACTGGCCGGCTGAAAGGTTGAATTTTATCGTAGGGGGGAAGAAATATCGATGGGAAAAGGAGAACGCCACCAACCCCCTCCATCTCGTCGTTCGGTCCCGGTCTAGAATACATGCATCCGGGGGTGTCTTTGGCCGGGCTTGAATTGTTGCAGGGGTGCGTTCCACGTTCCCTGAACAAGAGCATTTGATAGGACAGGGGTAAAGAGTGGAAACGAGAGGGTCGTGTGTATGGTTTTCGGTTTCGCGCCGAAAATATTCGCGACTCTAGCAAGAGCTTCGAATCGACGTCTATCGTTCGAAACTATTCTGCAGGATATTTATTTGGACAACACGTGGTTGAAATGTCGACAGAATTTTCATGCGGGTTTTAATCTTAAACATTGAATTCCTAAAGACATTATATATATATATATATATGCATATACTTTATCATATGTACTTTATAACGTAATTTTACAGATAATTCAGTCCTTTTGAAGACTTGCTGAACTTGTATCACTTACCGTCAGTAAAATATGTGACTCCGTCTAATTGTGTAAGAGCAAAATGTCGGGACGTCACATAGCAAATAAACTAGTACCTGTACACACTACGTAGTACGTACTATCTACAAAGTCACGTAGCACCTACCTTCATAAACTCCAACGATATCGATAAAAACTATTTTTAACTTGAATTCCCCAAGAAGAGGGAGGATGTAGCGCTTTATACCTTGTACGGCACATCTTTTGTATTGGAGTTGATCGGACATCCGTCGCGTCGCGTGGCGCGTCGTCAAATTGCAACGAGCAATAAATAATTTCTTAGAAAACAACGATAAACGATAAATTGTAGTAATTCTCCACTTTTATTTGCCAGTAATTGGAAAAATGATTCAACAAGTAATCCAACAGAGCCATTGAAAATATCTCGCAAAAGCATACCATTCTGATATGATAAATGTTGTGCGTGTCAAATAATAGATAATTGGTATAAGGATTTTTAGTTAAACTACGATACCCGAATTATTATAATTTGTCGAGAAGATAAACTAGGAAACAAATAGTGCAACAGTTCTTCTGGGAAACATTTTATTTAACTACGTGGTGGAATCGCGTGACAGGGTTGTAACATGAGATCGATTCAAATACCTAAACATCAGGGGATGTTAACTTTAAGTCGAAGGGTAGTAGATGGGGAAGCAAATCCATAGATACTGGCTAGCGTTACTTTTTTCATTCCCGCGTTGTGCATTTTGTTCTTCTGTTTCGATGTTTTCAAATCTATCAAAACGTTATTAAGTATTTTTCAAAATCTGAGTGATAAATCTTCTTACGAGGACTTATTTTCTTATCATCCCGATCATTACTTATCATTGCACCCCCTCCCTTCTCCCTTCTTAATTCGTTAGCTTCCAGTTTTGTTTTAATAGATAGAAGTCGTAGATAAATAAAAAATACGGGCTATTAGCTTTTATTAGGGATAATATGGTATAGTTTATATGCTTATTTACAAAATCTGTAATGGAGGACGTCTTATTTTGTCGTTAATTCGAATACTATGCTTGAAATTTTTCATTTCAATATTTCCGTTACTTTATAATTGATAATTATTTACTTTACTTTATAGGTATAACGGATGAAGAAATTATATAGATCCTTGGAGATAGAATTTCGTACAAGTTTCTTCTACCAATAAGATTTCAGAGAAATCAGGTTGAAGAGGGTAAGTTTCCGAGTGGAAGTAGAAGGCAGCGCGTACGAATATGAACGAAACTGGTTACGCGAGCTCATTGGATATTGCCAAGGTCCAATCATAAAATGGCACGATATGAACCAAGCTATGATATGATGTTATCATAACGCGAGCGGTTTATTATTGGTCCAAGTCACCCTACTCCGGTTTTCCTTGCTCCTTCCTTTCTTCCGGCATTTCAGCCACCCCCAACGCATACGTTTCTCGGCCGTCGAGGTGGGGCTCAGCCCCGCCAGTCGTCCCTCAACCCTCTTCAACCCTCCCTTTGCCACCCACTCCGCCGACACCCTCCAACCCCCCCGAATTATGAGGATCAATACACGAGGAAGCTTGCAAGGGCAGCGCCGACGCTACTCGCTTGTCGACCTCCTTCGAGCACGGACTCCCTCGACTCTCGACAAGCTGGACCATCCATGGCCTGATAGCTGCTCGACGGCTCACTCTTCGATTCGATCCACCTTCTCTCACCGTTCACCAGTTCACCTTCCCTCGCGTCTTCACCACGGATCTTTGTTCGTTGGTTTTCTTACCTATACATAGTTATATAAGTTCGTCAGCTTACCTATGTTTATAAATGTATACGTACATCGAAAAAAATTGAAAACAATCGGAGGCTATGGATTCAATGGAATTTTTGTTTCATTCTTCAAATATCTTACTTTCTGCTGAGCTACGTTTAGTCATCGAAATATTCGACAACTCCGTCTTTTGCAAATTTTTCGATTTCTATACCAGCTGTACTATTGAAGAATCCGAAAAATAAATCGATAAATCGTTTGATCGATTACGATCGATTAGAGCTACGAACTCTAATCCCAAATCTATCGAGCGTAGATATAATAATTAAATTTTTCTTAATTTTGTGAAAAAGAAAAAAAAGAAAAAGAAAACAAAAGTCAACGCCAGAAAATATCATTTTCCTTGTTGAGAAAGTGCATTCAACAATCTCTTAAGAATATATTGAAGATTTATAAATCTCAGTACTATTTCACCAACTATTTCAAAGGCGCAACGCGTAATTAAAATTTTATTTGGAAAAGCAACCCAATAATATTTAACGAAAGTAACAAGTCTCTGCCTAGGTATCGTTTCTCGAATTATATTCATAAAAATACGGTTTTGCCGTATCCATCTCCATTTTACATCTCCAGCCGGTTCATCAGAACGTGTAAGCTAATATCTCCCGTTATCTCTTCTTCTCCGTTTCAGTGATAATCGAAGAGATAGGAGGTGCAAGCGATCCGAAAAACTGGCTGCGCGCCGCCTCAACTTACCTATCCCTCGCCAGGTTGGGACGTATCAACTGGTGGGGCATAGGCTGAATAAAAAACACGCTGGAAAAGACGCGACGCGGCGCTGTTGGATACACGAATTCATCCCCTTGACGGGAGTTGCGCGGCCGCGGTCTCATATGTGCGTGGCTGGCATTATATCGCGGAACAATCGATACATGCCGTCAGCACCACCAACTCGCTGTTACGCGAACTAAACCAACCAATCCTTTGCATCTTCGCGACGACCACAAACTATCTCAAAGAGAGAAAAATTCGTCACAAACGAGTTGAAATTATCGGTTCTTATTTTTAAAATTTCTTCGATATCAATGAAATAAGGAATCACAAAAGGAAAAGATTTTGAATCTTCAAAAATTAGATTTTTTTAAGTTATAAATATCTGTATACTCTGATCTTATAGAGCTCTGGAGTTTGAGTTTGTACGAATACAAATATTTAGCTTAGAATATAGCTTAACCAAGAAAACATTACTTTACCGTTCTTTTCTTTTTTTTTTTTATTATGCCACATATATCACAAAAATGTATATCGAGTATTGAGATATTTTGCGCTTATATTATGGTTGAAAGAGATACTAAGATTAACTGCGGTTGTCTGCAACTTTTCTACAAGATTCAATTACTTACTACCAATACTTTATCGAATATTACTCAGACATGAAATTATCGATGATATTTCATCGTATATTTTACGATTGAACAGTATCTTTGGCTACATCGATATCTACTCTTCCGCAGAAATCGCGCAGCTTTGTTAAACGAGAAGGAAGAAACCTATCCTCTCGTAATCAATTTACTAATATTTTAACGTGTACCATCGACGCATCAATACACACCATAGATACACACACACACACACACACACACACACACACACACAAACAAACACCTCTACTTCATCTCAAAAGTCGTGCAACCTAGCGTAACGAGGAACAGAAAACCCATCCCCTTCTACGATATAACGGTCCGTTTCAACGGACCATGCACAACGCCAGCGGGCCACTCTCGACGAGACATCGAGGAACGGACCAAAGGTGTCGGCGTGTAAGTATTCCCTAGAAAATGGGACGTCGGGCCGCGCCGTCGTCGTCGTCGTCGTCGTTGTCGTCGTCGTCGTCGTCGTCGTCGTCGTCGTCGTCGTTGTCGCCGTCGTCGCCGTCGTCGCCGTCGTCGTCACCGTGGTCGTCGTCGTCGTCGTCGTCGTCGTTGTCGCCGTCGTCGCCGTCGTCGTCACCGTCGTCGTCGTCGTCGTCGTTGTCGTCGTCGTCGTCGTCGTCGTCGTCGTCGTCGTCGTCGTCGTCGTCGTCGTCGTCGTCGTCGTCGTCGTCGTCGTTGTTGTTGGACCAAGTGGTGAGGGGGTGGGTTTCGCAGGCTAGTGTGGGAGACGAGCCGGTGGTCGAGAGGAGGAAGTAAAGCGACCAGGTCCCCGGGCAAAAAGGAGGAAGCCGAGTGAATTTTTTATCGGTAAAAACTCCATTAGAGAGAGAGAAGTGCCGGTGTTTGTTATTGGTCATCCTCGTGGAGGCAAGACGGCGAGTTGGAGGGGCTTGTCCGGCGCAGAGATATCCATTGATCCAGGGGGATGGTAGATCGCGAACGGTACGCTCGTATCCCCTCTCCAGGCCCAGTAGTCGAAGCATCTACAATGTTCCTTTCGTGCGGCCGCTATCAAAGAAATCAATTACCCGGCAACACGCGCGAGTTCCAAGCCCCTGCGAGCTGCCGCCGGAACGGGAAGCTGAGTTCGCTGTTGCTCCGCAAGGGAAGGAAAGGGAGGGATCAAGGTGGTGTGGAGATGAGGAGGAAGGTGGAACACCGCTTGGCCGTCGCACATATTTATTTTATACTGGCCGCTCCTTACGCCCCGGCATGGGATGGAATCCTTTATCAAGTTGAGCCGCGCGCCCGGAGAACTCCGCCTTTTTCTTTCGCTACCGATCGATCCCAGTCAGCCCCATCCCGATACTCCATATAGCTACACAAGCGATTTCAGCCGTTTTAAGTTTGCTTCACGGGCTAGTTTTCACGCAGGATGTAGTATGTCGGTTACAGGTTGAGATTCAGCAAGTCTTTCTATCTTTCGATTTTATCAGACAGCAAGGCAGTTCTGATAAATAGACGGACGAAGTCTGTGCAAAATGAATACTTCTCTGCCAACAGATTATTCATCTCTTGTCCTATGACTCTTTCAACAACTACGGGTAACCTGCACAAAACTTTGTTCTTTAAAATTTATACCAATACTTGTATAACACAAACGTATATTGTACTATATTTATTTTCCTAAGTAATTTGAAAAATCCAGCGGTCATTCGACGATTACTTTCTACCGTGTTATAATGAAAATGACGTGTGAATATGGTGTAAGTAGCTTAGACAAAGATTGGCTACGATGCGCAAAGCGTGCCGAATGAGCACACGAAAGCTGCACCGGATGAAAATTCAAGGATCTTGATGATCTTCGACGTTACCGTTGTTAGGTCAGTTCTCAGGGCAATATCGTGGTATGTATGTATGCGGTGTGTTTGCCAATAAATCAAAATCGGTAAAAGAGGAAACTTTGTTCTGTCGTTCGTAATTCGTTTTACGAACGAAAAGGTTACAGATCCGAAACTCTTAAGCCATAAGTATGCGATTTTGTACATGTTGTTCTTCCATATCCACGTAATAGCGTGCTTGAGGCCAACAATCGTGAACCTACCCGCAGAGATTAAAACAGTCCGACAATCCCAATTTATCCTTCCTTATTTCATTAACATTGCACTTGTGAAACTTATTACCCGGTCTCTCCCGATCGTGACCGCAAGATTCAATCTCAGAAAAAGGATTTTTTTAAACCTTCATCTTCATCTCCATCTTCTAACATATTATCCTTCAACTGCCAGGAACCCAGGAAAATCGGTTATCCCTGATCTCGAGTTTAAAGAAACTCATGTCCCGTCTAGTAGCAAATAGTGCTAACAAACGATATCTCTGATTTCTCGAAAATCAGGTGAACGCGTCAAGTTGTGGCACAGTGAGTATGGTGGGTGGGGTTGATCAGACAGGTGAACGAGCGAGGGTGGACCAGCACGATGAACGTCGGTCGGCTGCAGGAGACCGATAGGATATGGCGGGGGTGGCGGTGTAGGATCTCTTGACGCGTGCATCGATGTCCACTGGCTCCCGAGGGAAATCCACTTCATGATGGGAATCCCATTATTTCCCGGGCGATATAAAAGTAGGTAGTCCACGTGCTGTCCAGTTCAGGCCATTCCACTGACTCTCTCACCCCCGATCCGCCTTCCCTCTCTGCCTACAGCCACCACCGACGACCGCCGCCTCCTTTCAACCGAGCTGCCCAGCTCCTCGCCATCCCCCTTTACTATTGTCTCTCGATCCATTCACAATTCATTCCGGATTCGGAATTGTCCATGGCCAAGACGACACGGAGCGTGAACAGTTTTTGCGTTCGATTAATACGTCGCCTTTTTTCGAACAGAATGAAATCAAATCGAATATGTTGTATGTATCGCATACTTGGAATTCTTGAACAGCAACAGTGGAATATAATACAAGGGATGATGATACTATCCAATTGAAGTTGAAATTTTCGTTAAATTTTCACAATTTTTATCGATATAATAGGACACGATGCTATACAGCAGACGAGTACGAATAATTCTTTCTGTCGATTATTTTATTCGATCGCGTCGGTTTAATGCGACGCGTCGGTTCTTTTTGAAACTCCTTTTACTAATGATTGATCAACGATTTGCACAAACAATACACGTATCAAAAGAAGAATTTATTTAAAAACGAATAAATTTTTGTTGTGCGAAAGCTGTAGGGGATAAAACATAGGTCTCCGTGAACAACAACCTCCACGTGGTTAGACCTGGCCAATCATTGTTATTTAATTTACAATTATTATATTACATCTGACGAAAAGTTTTTTATCACACGTAATTATATAAAATAGACAAAGTCGCTAAGATTTATAAGAAGTCTAGCGTCACTTTATTAATTCATCATATTTCTTAAGCAATTGTGCATCACTTCTTTCAAAGGTTAATTTACAATATCGCAACTTTTAGGCCATTCTTTTTAATACCAAGCGACCCTTAATTTTTCTGCCCATTTTAAGAATCTAATTGGTGTTATTGCGCTCTACTAAAAACATTTTGTCAGGGGTTGCATTTAATAACCATGATCCAATTACGAATTATATAGCGAAAGACACAAGCTAATTTTAACTACGGTTGTAATTACGTTTTCAAATGTATAATCAGAATGGATTAGATTACAGCGAGACTCTCGTTAATTCCTGAAACTATAGATTAATATCAGATTCAGAGAAAGGCTTTTGCATTCTTTTTTGGTAGTATGTATAACGAAGTAACGTAAAGTTTCTTTAACTAAACGATTTTATTTCTAAAAATAACTCCGTTTTTCTTTCATTATAGCTGACTTAACCATCACTTACATCCTCTATGACAGATTCTATTTAGTGTTACCGTTCTAATTAATCGTTAGCAGTAAGAATGGATGAATATTGTACACGTAGTTCGTTTTCGATTAGAAAATATCCGATTTTATATCTTAATTCTACATAATTTCATAATCAAATTCAGCTTTAAATTTCAATCACTAGTAATATAACCAATCGCTCTTTGTCTATACGGTACCGATAACATCGCATGCGACACGAAAGTCACGTAATGTCAAATCTCCTATTATCGACTGTTGTAGGTAGATCAAATATTTTTTAACCATGATAATGGTGAACTACTTTATCACAACTTCTTTTACATTACAACACCGACGAGCCACTTACAGGATAGACGTGATATCGTTAACCAAGAACAGGACAGACGTGACATAAATAAATGGAGGAGCTAGTGTTTCTGTTTCTGAGATACCGACCTGGAAAAAATCAGAGTGTTCCTTACGTTCTCTGCATTTGCTATGGCGAACATAGGAATTAATAATTAACTCGATCATCGAAAGCCACAGTGTAATATAAACAAATGTGTCCGTCGGGTGGTTTACGATTATTTCCTGATAGTTTTCTAGCATCATTTTTCTAATGATGCCATTACTAAAATCTGTATTACCAACAGAGAATGAAACGAGAGTGTTCAACGCTTATGAACCTGCTTGTTGCCGGACTAGTGCTGCACCATGCGGCCAAGCGTTGAGTTTAAGTGACGTTAGTGTATACAAGAACCTATTTCATCGCACGATCTATATCTTTCATATCTGCCAGATCGTATCTACTTTTCTATCGGAGATAGACAAGTATAAGAATGATAAAGTCGTCCAATAATGAAACTAATTGTAAGTTGCCCAAGGAAGAGAAATTAATTGTTTACTATATTTCTGAACAATGACACATAAATCAGGATTAGAAATAGTACAGAACGTTAGAATATAATAATTTGTTAATAAAAAAACGAATAAAAGAAAAAAACATTCGCCGTTAAGAAAATCCCACCTACTGTTCGCCCTTCGCCCTTCGCCCTTCGCCTTTCGCCCTTCCTACTGACCCTTGAGACTTTGAGACCTTCTTTCTCAATGTATTCTCGAGCGCGGATCTTCCTCGATTTTATTAACGGAAAGCTCTCCTTCGGATGCTCCTAGAATCATCGAAGAAATTGATTCTTCGGTAATTTTGGGTGAAATTCGAAACACAATTATTTTGTAGGCCAACTTCATAGTGACAAATTGCCTTGCCTTACCTTACGAATAAGAGAGTCAACGGGAAATCGCGTCCTATGCAGCACGAAGTAAACGAAACCGTTAAATTCCAAGAAAGCTGCTGCTATGGATGGAATACCTGGGCAAATAGTAGAATTAATAGCGGAACGTAGGCTCAGGATACTTCTAAAAACATGACAAATGATATTATGAATAGAACGGGTAAAATACCAAACATTTGTAAAGTGTCCACGGAAGGTGCTCCTTCCCAAACCTGGAATTGGTGACCGCGGCTACGTTCGGCGACTAGTTGTCGCCACGAGCACAAGCTCATTATCTCAAGTTTCGGACTATCATATTTGGGTTAATTTACAAAGGCTACAGTATTAGGAATTTTCCAAAGAATTTCAAAGGGAAGGCCCGGTGCCCTTTCATCTCCGACATATAATATAATGCTTAATATGATTTTACCTGTCTGATTATTTAATACCTTAACTTATTTCACAGTAACGTCATCGACTACCGTTAGGCTTTTCCCCCCTTTTTGTTCAAATTGATAGTCGAAAACTAGTATCAAAAAAGTGTGAATTTAGTGTTAGCTTGTAGAAACTATTAATATGATAAAAATGGATATCGCACTAAATCGTCGAAGGCGCCAATAAACGATAAAAATTAATTGTTCAATTTCATTTTGTTATAACGGAAAAACCGCCTTCTGCTATGTCAAAAAATCGTTACCGTTTGATTGACATCTCGACACTTTGTCAAGGTATATAAGGAACACGGAACTCGCGCGCGAGCTCTTTCGTGCCTGAACTACCGAAGAGGGGACATCGAAGAAGAACTTAAATATAAGGTAAATAAAAAATAAAAAAACCAAATAATAACATTGAACTAGTAATTTATAACGACTAAACCATTAATTTACAACACTTGATCTATTAATTTATAACATTTAAGCTATTAATTTATAACGTTTAAACTGTTAATTTATATCATCTAAGCCATTAATTTATAACATTTAAGCTATTAATTTATAACGTTCAAACTATTACTTTACAACATTTAACCCATTAATTTATAACATCTAAGCCATTAATTTATAACATTTAAGCTCTCAATTCACAACACTTAAACTGTTATTTTATACACTTAAGTCATTAACTTCTTACATTTAAACTATCAATATATAACATTTATGCCATTAATTTATAACATTTAAGCTATTAATTTATAACATTTAAGCTACTAATTTACAACATTTAAGCCATTAATTTACAACATCTAAGCCATTAATTTACAACATTTAAACTATAAATGTATAACATTAAAGCTATGATTAATAACAATTAAAGCATTAATTAAAAATCAAACCGTTAATTAACAACATTTAAACCATTACTTAAGAACAATTAAAGCATTAATTTGTAATATTTAAGCTATTACTTAATAACAATTATACCATTAATTTATAATAATCCAACCAATAATTAGCAACATTTAAGCAACTAATTAATAGCAATGAAACTATTAATTTATTACAATTGAAATATACAGTAACAACATTCAAAACATTGATTTATAACAATCAAACCGTTCTTCAAGGAATGAATAAGTCACTCGCTAATAGCCTAATAGATCCTTTGATAGATCTAACGAAGGAATACCTAACGACGATTACAACCAATTAATTCATATTATTCGCTACATAATTAATATGTGTATCACCTACAGGGATGCAGGCGGT